>OY821519.1:237095996-237260425 GCA_963682025.1 Cordilura impudica
ACCCACTACACCAATTAGGTGAAGAATGACATAAGAAAGTGTTAGGATACTGCGATAAATTTCATATAAAGAACTAAAAAAAATAGTTAAAAATGTTTAATAGAACATGTGCATAGAGATATGTATCCAATATTGCATACACATTTTTTAATTAATTTTTTAAATAAATACAATGAGCATAAATGTAAATACATATCGTTACATATCATGACAGACAGAGAGACGGACATTGCCAGATCGAGTTCTTCTTTTATAACGATCAAGAATATATTTAGTTTATGAAGTATAAGGAATTTGTTTCGGATTGACAAACTGATATATACCCTAGAGTGGTCCTTAAAAATGAAAATGCGATTTTGGGGATAGGCGGGGTCCAGTTTGTTATCTTTCCATATAAAACTAATAAATGTGAAGTTTGGGGACAATCGGATAAAGAAAAGTCGAGCCGGAAATCGATTGAAAATTTCAAGTGTGTTTATATGGGGAAAATATGACTTTTTTTTTGGAGATTTCGTACTATAGCTTAATTTTTCCGACAAGTTGTTGCAAAAATCGGGGTCAGTATTAAATTATCTATTCAAAAAGCTATAAAAATTCAAAATCGAATAAAAATTCGACAAGAAATAGCAAATGCCCCACCACTTTTGTGCCAAAAAAAAAAACTAGCTCATGAAATTTGATAGCATTTTTTTCAGCTTTGAGAAATTGATTAAAGCCATAATATTTATTTCGTCTCTTTACTTATAAGTGATCAGATATGAAGTATTGTTTTATTACCGCGTTGTTAAACTATTGCGCATTGAGACCGAAAATGGGAAATTTTTTTGATAAAACTTTAAAAACTCCTTTTTCAAGTTTTTAAAAATTTTCTTAAACAAAATTTATTAAATATTAAATACATGTCAAAGATTAACTGTGTAAATTTTGAGGTACATCCCTATTCCAGAATTTTTTTGAGAAGGGATTTTTGTAAAATATTCTGTAAATGTACTCTTTCTAAATACTTTGTATCAAAAATTCATCAATTTTCTATTTTTAAATGTTATATGTATATTATCTTAATAGCCTAGGGTTTCGGAAATAATAATATGACCCTATTAACCCCTTTGGAATCGGGGTCACATATGACCCCAAGCTAACAAAAGACAATTTATTCAAAAAATTGAAATATTTTGTAAGTGCTCTTGAATTTTTAGACGCGACGCTTAAAATATAATAACCAAATATGTAGAACTTCCATGCCCAACATTTGGGATTAATCCGAGAACGTTAACCCATTATTTGCCAAGGCCAGCTTTGGATTTCAAGATATTTTTAACCCTTTCATGCCCAAATTAATTGGGGCGTGGTTAAACATTTTTCAAGTTTATATAGTTGTTAGGTTAGACCTTAATATGAATTGATGCCAATTTAATAGTCCTATGTACCCTGGTTTAGCCGTTATGAAATGTTGCCTATAGGCAGCATTGCGGTTGAAAAATGACTGACCGCCATCTAAAAGTATTTTTTAATTTTTGTTCTAATTTTCTTACCTTTAAACAATATTTTTAAACATTTAAATTTAAACTTTTAAATATCTTTATTACTTTTTTTTTGTAATTATTTGTAAACTCACTTTGTGCAGTCAAATAAGATTAACTCTCCCATGGTCTCTATCAATACTTACAATAAAATATTTGCAATTAGGCTTGCAGAATATATCAAGCTACTCTGAGAAAAAAAGCCGTAGGAGAAAAAAATAAGAATTACGGGCTTATAAGCTAAAATATGCAATGTTGCCTATAGGCAATATCGGGCGTTAAACGGTTAAATATAAATTACCGAAAACGTTTTTTCTATTCAACTCGATGAAACCACTATTTAGAATTTAAGAAAAATAATTCGGTTATTTTTTATTTATTTATCCCTTCAGTGCTCCTGAGAATAAAATAATCCATTGTGATATATCTTTGGTGCAATTATCTACTTATTGCTCGCGAATATAAATTCAAACAACTTTTAACCAATTTTGTTATAAAATTATTTTTTATGTATAAAAACTCTATATTTTTCTAAATAGAGATTTACCTAAAAATTCACACAGTTAATCTCTGACACGTATTTAATAAAACCTTAATGTGCCAGATTCATTTTTTTAAATTTTGTTTAAGAAAATTTTTTAAAACTTGAAAAAGGAATATTCAAAATTTTATTAAAAAAATTTCCCATTTTGGTCTCAATGCGCAATAGTTTAACAAAGCGGTAATAAAAAAATACTTCATATCTGATTACTTATAAGTATAGAGACAAAAAAAAAATTATGGCTTTAATCAATTTCTCAAAGTTGAAAAAATGCTATCAAATTTCATGACCTAGTTTTTTTTTTTTTTGGCAAAAAAGTGGGCATTTGCTATTTCTTGGCGAATTTTTTATTTAATTTTGAATTTTTATAGTATTTTGAATAGATAATTTAATACTGATCCCGACTCTTAAAACGAATTGTCGGAAAAATTAAGCTATAGATCGAAATTTTCTTAAAACCTCAAAAAAAGTCATATTTTCCCCATATAAACACACTTGAAATTTTTAATCGATTTCCGGCGCGACTTTTCTTTATCCGTTGTACCCAAACATCACATTTATTAGTTTTATATGTAAAGGAAACAAAGTGGACCCCGCTTCTCCCCAAAATCGCATTTTCGTTTTTTAAGTACCACTCTAGTGATGTGGAGGGTATAAAAATAGATGTTGGAAATTTAATGTCATTGGTTTAGACCAATGACTGTTACTTCAAATGCTTATTTAACCAATTCTTCTCCTATTTACTAAATGTAAAAAAACATTATACATTTAAGATATTCTACAAATTCACATAATTATTAAATTACGTCAACTTTACGATAGGTTGCCTTTACAAATGGATATCTTAGACTTCTGATTTTAAACACAATTGACTATATATATCTATGTAAACTACCTTTTTATTGTAGGGTTTTCGAGCTATAAGTTCCTTTTATAAAGCTTTCTTTTGTTCTTGTTATATTGAATTACTAATAGTAATAATTTCTTACCTTTTATTTTTGGTGCTCGCTTAATTTTTTAACATATTTGAATATACGTGGTATTATATTATATTTTAATAAAATCAATTTACGAAATAAACAGCAAAACGAAATGACCGACCGGCACTTTATTTTTTTTACAACAAATTTCTTAATTTTTTTTTCTTATAATAAAGAAATATTCTTCATTGACATGACCTTGACATGACCGAACGGCACTTTTTTTTTACAACAAATTTTAATTCACCAATTTTCTTTAATTTTTGTTTCTTTATTTAGTTCTTTATTATAAGCACTATTCTTCATTGACATTACCTTGACTAAATGAGCACTTTTATTTTTAGCTTTAACCATAACTTTTTAATTTTTAGTTAACAAAATTGAAATATTTTTCATAAATCTTAAAATTTTTTTACGAAGACAACCGATCACAATTTAAATTTGCGTAAACTAAACATATAAAGCAAAAGTAACAAAATAGTTTTTTTTTGTGGTTTGCTTTAGTTTGAGAGTACGTGAAATAGAGCTTAAGAAAGAGAAAGACATGTAAAGGATAAGCTCTTAAATGAGAATACTTATGGTTAAATAAAGTGATTATTGTTCAGTGTTGCCTCTTTTTGGATAATTACACAAAATCTGGATATATTGAAATGATTGGATAATTTTTGTATAAACCAAATTTTGTGTAAATAGAAAATGCCACCAAACAGAATTAACAACAAAAATTAAAGATAAAAAATATATGTTTTTAAGTATTAATCTGAATTTTTTCTACATGTCAGTAAAAGAATTTGAATTTACCAATTATTATGGAAGAATAACATATATTAATTGAACCATCAACCAGATAATGGCGCAGCTTAAGTTGTTGGTGACATCCTGCTTTCCTTTTCTCGAAACTAAATTTACCACCCCGGGAAAGCTTATTGGAAAATACATATCTGTGGTTTTCTAGAATAACCGCGTATATCATAAAATCAAAATGTTCAGGGGAGCCAAAAAACGTTATATTTGAAATTATGGGCTCGACATAAAGCTTTTAGAGCTTTTTATTTAACAGTCCTGTACATATGGGCAATAAATACTTTATATAAAATTTTGAGTCAATAATCTTCAGAGGAATAGATCCTAGAGAAGGACGAAAAAACAGTATGTAAATAACACTTAAGGTGTGTGCAGATAAAACAACTTATGTCGACAAAAGTAGTTTTCTTTGAAAAAGAACACTACCAACGCAACCACCCATGTAGACATAAGTTGTTATTGCTTGAAAAATGGATTTTTTTTTGTTCGTCAACAAAAAGTTAACGGGACTTAGGATGATAATATAACAACGTATCAAGAATAATAGTGACAAAAAATAACAAAAATAAACACACAAGTTTTTATAAGTGGTTATAAACTGAAAACTAATCCAAAATTATTTTGTATTTTTTTCATTAATAACAACTTATGTCGCTATGTGTCATTTTCTGAGAAAATAATTTGTCAGCGATCAAACGTATGTTGACATACGTCGATAGTGCTACACATTAATTTAGTAAATAAATAGATTCCTACGATTACGATTACGACAATGTCGGTTAATAGCGAAAATCGAAACCTGAAAATTTTTCTCATGAGAAAAATTTGATTAGTAATCGTCTTCGTCTTTTCAAATAAAATAATGACCGATATTGATAAACTTGTATTTATGTATTTATACTAATATTATTAAAAAAAAGCAAGAATGTTAAATTCGGCTATGCCGAATCTTTAATAAAGTAAACAATTTTATAAACTTAATACTACATTATTACAACAAACACACTAAGTCTCAGTATTTTTTAGAGGTTCCTCCATATTTTAGGTCATATATTGGTACACTGATGCCCGATTTATCCCAGTTTAAATACCAACCTGCTCGGAATAATGACAAACAATATTATTTTAAGTTTACCCAGGTGAATGGTTTATTTTGTGAATGATCGTGATTTCAAGAGACATCCAGACAGACGGACAAATGGACATCGGTATATCAAGTCGAGTTATTATAAATATCAAGAATATATATACACTATGGGCTCGCAAATTTATTTTTCGACGCTTTACAAACGGATGATAAACTGATATATACCCTCTGCACACTGGTTCGCATTTATTATCAAGCACTTTTAGATTCTTTTATTGATTAATTCCTAAAATTTTTTCGTATTCTACATTATAAGAAGTTTACAATTTTTAATTTCCTCGATTAATTATTTCTTTAGAATTACACGATTAATCATATGAAGTATATTCGAGTGGGGACCTTAATAAGGAATCACTGTTATCCTCGCATGTAAATCTTAAAACAAATTTTAGCTCATATTATTTTTAAGACTTTTACCCACTGGGTCTCTTATTGGTAGTTATGTTGTTTTTACTATGCTTTCTCATTTTCGGTTATACATTTATCCGGCAGTAGTTTTTATGTTGTATAGTTTATTTTATTTTTGTTTTCTGTTGCATTTCTCGTAATTTTTAATAGTCCTTTGGGAAATTTTTGTCGTTGTTGAGTTGATGGCATAAATATGTGCACTAATGGATGAAATTAATTATTCACTGTCACAAGGCTTTAAGTATGACTGTAATATATACAAAATACATAAACTTAACAAAATATGTTAAGTTGCAAAAGATGCGATGCAAATCCGGACAATTTCAAATGATTATAGTGAAAGCGATGCTTATGACTCTTCATAAAATATAAACAATTTATTAAAATAGTATTGTAAATAGAAAAGATAAGAAATAATGTGGGAAGAGAATTAATTATTATTGTTGAGATGAACACAAAAATGCAACAAAAAAAAAATCCAGTGCTTTTAAAGCAGAAAGAGGGTAAATGTTAAAGTTTATTTATTCTTCCTAATCAGTTTCAACACATTCAAAAGTAATCAGCCTGCGATACAATACACTTATGCCAACGTTTTTTCAAACCACGAAAAAGTTGTTAAAGTCAATATCCAGAATGGCCTTTAAAACAAGCAGCGATTCCATTTTTATCACCTTAATTGACTCTAAACAGTGGCCTCGGAATAGCGATGATTCACATTGGGATACTGTGCATTATCGTGGTGCAAAATCAACAACTATCTGCCCATAATTCTGGTTTCTTTTTGAGAGTAGCTGTATGCAAATGACGCATAACATTCGAACAATAGTCGTGTTGTAGTCGGCGGAAGGTTTCATAATGCACCATACCACGGTGAATGAAGAAAACTGATAACACGAACCTGATTCTTGAATTTAGGAATAAAATGGGCGAGATCGGACCAATGGTCTATCCCATAAAAGTAAAAATTAAATGTCACACATCTTGAGCATTGTTAAATTGAGAGCATTGGGACTTTGTGTGAGCCAAAAGTATTATTGTGATTAGTCGAACAAAATGATTCTTGAATTTAGGAATAATTTTTCCAGTCTTGCTTCCTGTTTTGTACAACCTTTACTCGACTGGTCGGATGATTCAGTTTCGTTTCGTTCCGGTAGTCCGAAAGCATTGTTTCAGATATATTATTACGACAATCATTAAAAAATATGTATATATAGTTTTTGTAGTCAATCGAGATTTGACGCATTAGAGACCAATAAAAATTTTTAGAAAGCATTGACTGGTCCTTTCGAAAAGCGAACAGCAATAGAAGATCAATGATTGTCAAACTAAGATTTTTTTAGCATAAAATCTTCCACATGCTGTTCATGCGGGGGGCTGTTTGTCTTCAACGCTTTTTTCTTGAAACTGATTAGATTGCTTGTAAGCCTGCGGCAACAGTCATAATATTTCTGCGGGAGAAAGTTTTTCCGCAAACGATATTAAATGGAAATTTTTAAGAAAGAATATCATACATTTTTAAAGTCGCCAAATTCACTTTTAGTTGTTTACGAAAACTAAACTGAACCAATGAAGATATTGACATTGAATTTGGCACACATGATAAGCATAATATGCGAAAAAATTATTTTACCAAATCCATAAAGTTTATATTGGAAATTCACCTTTGCAATTGAATACATTATTAAAAAATGGGGCATAATTTATTTTTTTAAATCTAAACTATTCCAATATTAATTATAATTTTCAATTCAATTCAATTCATTTATTTACAACAATAATATTTACATACTTATTTTATTTTATATATCATTTACATATAATGAGTTTAAGAGTATATCTTTTTCAACATAAAAATATATTTATATTTTATATTTTAAAATTTTAAATATATTTCAATGCAAGTAATATTGAACAATACTTCATTATCTATATACAGTGTGCGACAAAACATGTGCACGAGCTTGTGGTTAAAAAAACATGGCTCAATAATAACGACAAACGCATTTGAGTTTCGAATTTTTTGTTATTTATTTATAAAAGTAAGAGTGTTAAGTTCGACTCTGTCGAATGTTTGATACCCTCCACCTGGGTTTGAGTCTTGATAATAAATGTAAATGAAAAAGTAAACAATTTGTTAAACTTAATACCAAATTATTTCAGAAAATTCTTTGGGTTGGTTTTCGTCTTTTCTATTATTTCGGATTTATTTCGGTGTTTGCTTTTTGGTCATCGTAGTTGCTGATCGGCATGCATTTAGGCTATATAACTATATGCATGCGTTTCCGGTTATATGACATAACTTCTCGTTTAATTTATTTTTTGCTAATCAAATAGCTCGCCCTAACCTCCATTGCAAAGGTAATGGTTGTGTAGGGTGGCTATATGCATTAAATCGTGCTAATTGGAGATGGCTGTATAGTTTCTTTTAACTGGCGAAATATTTTTTTATTGCGGCCATATAGGTCGGATGGAGTAACAAAATAATAACCAAAAAAAAAGCTCTCTCAATTTTTTTATTAAAATATTGCCATATTTGGAAAACATCGAGAATAAATTTATAATAATAAATAATTAAATTAGGGATGCCAAAAGCAAAAAACCAAATGTCCCAAACATTTTAAATAAAATAATTTGTTATCTTTATTTTCTGAAAACCTTCAAATATTCATCCAAAAAAAAAACTGTGAAAAATAATATATGTATAAATAACATTCTCATCAAATTGCGTTTATTTATGTAACAATTTTTATGTTCGCAATTCTTAAATATCATTTGAGGTTTCATAAAATTCATTGAATTTAAGTTAATGTTTTCTGTAGTGTGATTCTGTAATTTTCAACGATCGGACAATCGCAAAATATATCGACAGCTATTGTTGTTTGCACTAAGGATTAAGTGAATCACTGAGTACATACATCTTAACGACAGTCAACAAATCTATTTTTCTATTTATTTAAATTTTAAACGAGTGGCATCTCTGTCAAAATAAGCGAAAAACTCAAAGAATAGAAAAAAAAAACAAATTAGTTCGTGTTTGACAGGATGATTTTATGTTTATGTTTAATATCTTTATTTTTTTTTACTAATATTTCTGTTTATTTATTTGAAAATAAAATAATGAATTGAATATGTTATTTAATTTTTTTATTTATATAAAAAACTTTTTTAATAAAAGCAAAATATTTTCACTATTTTATGATTTTTATTTATGTATGACGACATTTCAACCTAAAAATTTAAGTTTTTGTCGATTGAATAAACAACGCAAAATGGTTGTCGTTTAGATAACAACAACAGCTGACTGTTGTTGCGAACAACAGCTGACTGTTGTTGCGAATATCGTTTAAAAATTTTACTGATAATATTGCAATTTTCTTTTTTTTACGATTCGACTATCGTTAAAAGAAGTTACTGAATCGCGGTACTGAAAAGTTATTAATATCTCCTGAATGGCAATATTTTTTTTTTTAAATGTAAACATTTTTAAATGTAATCATATTTGGTGTTTTTTTTTTTTTTGGAATTTCAATTTGTGTTTAACGAATAAAATTTAAATATTAAAGATGCAATTGATGTCTTCTAAATTTAAAATTATAATTTCCGACGTTTTGATATGATTTTCTGAATTTCAATTAATTGTAGTTTATAATTAGAAATTTTTAATTCCGGTTTTTAGAATTATATTTTCTTAAATTTGAATGGAAAATTTAAAAAGTGCAATTTTGTATTTATGTGAATAATAATGCTTTAGTAATTATAAACAATTTTTAAAAATTAGGTAAAGCAGAATAATAATAATAACTGTTTTGAAAGCAAAAAACTCATTGATGAACTCGGTAACTCTATTTTGTAAACACAACAAATAGTTAGTATGCCAAACTTATGTTCATATTTGTAAAAGAATAATGAAAAAACGTATGAAATAAAAGACCAGCCCGTGTATACTCTTAACATTGTTCTGTATGATATCTAGTTGAAAATATTGACATTCATGTTAAAATAGAATTAACTATTGCAAAGCTAATTAGAACAAAAATTGTGGCGCCATCTACTGTGGCATAGTCACGCTGAGCAAAATGAAGTGACACTCTGTTAATGCAAAAGAAACGTATTTTCCCCAGAACAAAATATTGCAGAATTTTATGTAAATAAAATAATATACCGATTTATTTCTAACATGCAGTTATTATGGATATATGTATATAGAGTATATGTATATTATTTGTATTATTTAATATGTGTATGTATGTATATGTAAATATTACACACAAAAAATACAACATCAAACGTTATTTTTGTGTTTTTCTATTTAAATAAATTTATACATAAAATTTTTTTTTGCTAAATTTACATTGTTTTATTTTTATTAACAACTAGGTATTTTAGCATTATTTGGTTTAGATGCTGGTGAATTTTTGCTCCCTTTACATATATTAACTCGTAGTGTTTGCTTGTCGAAAAAATTTTGGATCGATTTTAACCGCTTTCCCGTGACCCATTCGATCTCAAATTTTGCAGGCAGGCTCGTGGTAATAACAGAAATGATCTAACAAATTTTTTTAGTGATGCCAAAACAATGGAATCTTTTAGAATTTTCTACCAGAGTTAATAAAAAAATGTACAAAGGGTTAGTTTTTATTATATCATTACCACAACGACCACAAAAACAACAAGTCCAGCTATGACAACAACACAACATTTAGAATAACAACAAGAACAATATAGAAACATCATATTTTTCTTTTTTTTTTTTTACTTTTTCAGAGATTTCCCTGGACCTGCTCCACCGATTTTAATGATTTTTGAAATAGAAATCTTTCATTGAAATTGGTGAATCATTGTCACTAAAAATGATTACTGTAGCTGTACTATTGAGGGCGTGATCGTGACAAGAACAACATACAAAATTATATTTTTCAAGACTTTTTTTAGTTCTTCATTCAAATAGCAAACTTTTCAGAATGTTAGTGAATCATTTTTTATATCAACGAGCACCCTAGCTGCCCGATTGGTGAAGTCATAGTGATTTCCACAGACGGACAGACGGACAGAAGGACATCGCTATATCAACTCCGGTTGCTATAAGGATTACAAATATATATATTTTATGGGGTCCAAAATTTTTTTTCTAATTATTACAAACGGAATGACAAACTTATATATACCCTCTGCACACTGGAGTGGAGGGTATAAACAAACAAAATTTCTTTTTAAAAATAAAAAAAAATCCAATATTTAATCTTTAATAGTTTTTTGTACGTGGCAAAACAATAGCACATTTTTTATTTATTCAATAAAAATTGGAATTTTACTAATATTTATTTGCGTAGCTCCTATTTTTGAAAACTTCTTGACATTTGCGCGGCATGGAATTTATTAGATTAGATAAAATTACACCGGAAATTCCATTCCATGCAATTTCCATTTGCCTGAAATGGTCATTCGTATTTCTGCAACCAGCGCGACTTATTTTACGATCTACAATATCCCATTGTGCTGACCATTTCATTTCTGCATCTGCATGGGCCAGCACTATACTTTTTAGGATATCCTTATACGTGAAACGATCCATTATGCCATTTATTTTATGAATTTTTATGCCAAAATTCATAGTTTGGCCTCGGCAAGGAATGGGTTAACGTTGTTCGATTTTTTCCAAAAATTAGCATGGAAGACTTGCACATTTTGTCACAATATTTTAAGTGTCACATCTAAAAATTCAACAGCACTTACAAAATATTTGATTTTTTTGAATAAATTGTCTTTCATTAGCTTGGGGTCATATCCGACCCCAAGGCCAGAAGGGTTAATGGGGTCGTATTATATTTTTCAGCAACCCTAGATGATTAAGATAAAATATAACACTTAAAAGTAGAAAACTGACGAATTTTTGATATAAAGTATTTAGAAAGAGTTCATTTACTTATTTTTCCCAAAATCCGCAATAAAAATTTATTTGTAAAAAAATTATGACAGGTGAATTTACTTTAAAAGTCACACAGTTAATCTCTAGCATATCTTAACATATAAAAACGTTGGTGCGTATGTTGGTACTCTAATAACTGTTGAACCACTAATGCTAGCGACTTCGTATTCATACCATATGTTCCTTTGGTTCTCCGATTTGCATAACTTTTTCTTATACCCGATAGGTAGCGCTGGGGTCGAGATTTTCCCAAAAAATATATTTACGGTCCAATTTAGCTCAAATTCGCAACATATATTATGGACATAAAACCAAAGTTGCTGACAAAGTTTTTCACCTGTAGGTGGCGCTGGTGTTAAAATATTCAAGAAAACGTATATTTTTTTTCAGTCATATTCATAATATTATTAAATCGTGCTTTACTTTTGCCCGACACTCGGGCCAGTACGCGGACCGGACTCAGCTAGTATCTAATAAAACTTTAAAGTGCCAGATCCATTTTCTGAAATTTTGTTTAAGAAAATGTTTTTAAAACATAAAAAAGGAGCTTTCAAAATTTTAACAAAAAAAATTTGTTTCTTTGGCCACATTTCGCAAATAGTTAACAACGTGGTAATGAAACAATACTTCATATCTGAGTACTTATAGGTATAGAGACCCAAAAAAAAATTATGGCTTTAATTATTTTGTTAAAGTTGAAAAAATGTTCATTCATAACTCTTCATGACCTAGAGTTATTTGGCACAAAAGTGGTCTGGCGCATTTGTTATTTCGTGGCGGGTTTTTATTCAATTTTGAAGTTATACAGCTTTTTGAAAATATTATTTAGTACTTATATCGATTCATATAACAATTTATCGAAAAAATTAAACTATAGAACGAAATTTTCGTAAAATCGGAAAAGTCATATTTTGAAATTTTCAGTCGCGTTGAGGCACCTCTAATTTTTATACCTTATACCACTATGTGGTTTGGGTATAATGACTTTGTGCTGCTGTTTGTAACAACCAAAAATATTTGACCCAGACCCATCTTTAATTATACCGATCGAATCAGAATCACTTTTTGAGTTGATTTAACAATGTCCGTCCGTCCGTCCGTCCGTCCGTCCGTCTGTGTGTCCATGTAAACCATGCAATCAAACTGCAGATCGCAAATATGAATATATTTCGATGAAATTTGGTATATGAGCTTTTATCGGCCATGGGATGAACGCTGCTGAAATTGGTGAGAATCGGTCCATGTTCAGACCTAGCCCCCATACAAATTACCCTTATGAAATCGACATAAATTGCCATAGGATCCAAATTGTCATATAGATCTTACTCAAAATGGGTTTGTATGCGTTCATTACATCCACCAATGAGTAGTCCAAAAATGCTCCCTTTGGCCCCATATAGAGCTGCTTCCCGATATTCACTTAAATCTATTAAAAAACAAAAATATTGCACTGATTCTTCTCAAATTTTGTTTGTATATGTTTTTGCAAAATACAAGAGACGTTACCAACCATGGTCAGGATCGGTCCATTTTTGGACCTAGTCCCCATATAGATATAGCATCCGATATGAACTTTTTCAAAATTTTTTCAAATTTGGTTTTTGCTTATTTTCGATATCCAGTTAGTTGGGCCTAAGAGATATGGTTTCTAAACGCATGGTATAGGGTATCGTATAGTCGGTCTAGACCGACTATAATTTTCTTACTTGTTTTTTATTGACCCAAAACTTTGTATTTTTGCTATTCGCATATTTCTAGGGGGTAAGATTTAAATTCCAACACTTTTACCCTCCATATAATGAAGGGGAATCCATTATGCTTTTTATTTTATGAATTGGTCCGATCCCATGACCAGAAAAACATCCCCAGAACAAAACATTCCCTCCTCCGTGTTTTACCGTGCCTTGAGTACACCGAGGATTAGGACGTTGTTCTTTAGATCTGCGTACTGGCCTAAATCCATTAGAATTTTTTAAATTAAACTTCTAAGCACCAGAGAAAGTTACGGCCTTCCATTGGGTTGTACTCCAGTTTCAGCTTTTTTTTTGCAAGTTCCATTCTAGCTAGTCTATTTTTGGCAGAGATAAATGTTTTATTTTTGCACTCCGGTATGATTTTAACCCACCATCAACAGCTCTTCTTTGGATAGATCTTATTGAAACATTTACGTGCAATTGGTGTGTAATACAGCGACATTTTTTAAACTCTTTCTTTTAACTCATACTCTCTGTCTGTCTATCCAATTGATCTGAAATTAGGCCCATAGTCTTGTTCTAACTACAGATTAATTTTTGGGTAGTCACGCACAGTCACGGAGTGATCTAAATGTCATTTCCCCTCATCTGATCGATCTAAATCTAGGTCGATAGACTTGCTGTGAAAAAAGATTAACTTTGACATAGCCACGCACAGAGTCGGAGAGATTAAAACTCCACTTCCCTTCATCGGATGGATCTGAAACTTTGTCCATAAACTTGTTGTGGCCAAAGATTAATTTTAAGATAATCACACACAGTCACTCACAGTCACGGAGATAGTCAAAACTCATATACATAAGGAAAGAAAGAGTTTTAATAAAAACTTTGTTTTTACGGGTTAGATTATTTTATTAATCGGAATCGTACCGTTTGCTAGTTTTCCGCTGCCGACCACCTATGGTAGCCAATGAGCCTGAAGTACGGAAATGGCTAATAATAGGCGATATTACACTATGATTTATTCCAATTTGTTTGCAATTGATGTTATTTCCTCTTTTATAATCATTTATTATTCTTAAACTCTTTCTTTTAACTCACACTCTGTGTCTGTCTGTCTGTCTGCCATGGGACAACCCCATTCCGCTTATCCAATTGATCTGAAACTTGGCCCGTAGTCTTGTTGTGACTACAGATTAATATTGCCGTAGTCACTTATAGTCATGCATAGTCACGCACAGTCACGGAGTGATTTAAACCGCATTTACCCTCATCCAATCAATCTGAAACTTGGTCCACAGACTTGGTGTCACCAAATATTAACTTAAAGGTAGTCACGCACAGTCACGGAGTGATTGAAACCCCATAGACTATTTGCGAACAAAGGTGAATTTTAAAATAGTCACGCAAAGTCACGAAAACTCACGGATAAATTCAAAACTCGCATGCATAAGGAAAAAAAGAGTTTTAATAAAAACTTTGTTTTTATGGGTTACTTGCACAGAGGACTTAATATTAGCCTTTATTTTATTAAAATATTTTAAAATATGACCAATGGCTCTGAAAGACCATGAACAACTACAAATACATGAAACTTTTCTCTAATTATTCTTACAATGTCCAAAAAATATTTTTAATTATATAACGGTAATTGTTGTTGAGAATCTTTTACATTTGAAGAAGAATGTAAGTCTATAATATTAATAGGCTAGGCGATTTCTTGTGACCGATGTTTTGTTCTACCGTTTTATCCCGATTTTGAGCAACCATATATTATTTGAAAAGTATTTCCTTTTAGCCGTTTTGCAGAATTACAGATTTTTTAATTTTTTCCTTTATTTTGAGTAAATTGCATTTTAGGTTGCTACTAGCACATACAAAGAATTATACATATGCTTGTTAATGAGTTTGTTATCTTCATTCACAATAATAATAAACCATAAAATTGTTTGTTTGTGAATTGGCTAAAATAAAGCTGCCTAAAAATTGCACTCGAATTTCGAGCGCTGGAATCTGCTAGTATCTATTATTTCGTGCTATTGTTTTGTCGCGGACAAAAAGCATTATTGTAAATTCAATATTATTTCATTCTGTTTAATTTTATTTTATTTTGGTCTATGTCTTGTGTTATTAAAACGGGTCTACATCCGTTATAAATAAATAAAAAGAATTTAAACCTCAGTGAGTTTTTCTATGTAATAAAGCTATAAATAGTAAAGCTATATAATTGTCACACACTGTATATATAAAAGCGAAAGTATGTAAGTTTCTTTGTTTGTAGTTTTTAGGAGGCTAAACCATAAGATGGATCTTTATGAAGATACTGTAAATCTGGAAGGAATTGGAGGCTATAATTTTTATTAATATTTTTAGTGGGCGTCGCACAAGTGAATTTTTAATATCAAATATATTGAGTTCTATGACAGGGAGAGTATTGCAAATTTGTGTGAGGGCACCTATTGTTAATATTAGTAGCCATGTCGAAAATGGGCGGGATTGAATAGGTGGACGTTTCTGCTCTCATTCAAAGTAATTATTCATTATCATATGACCGAGACAGCATTGCAAATTTGTCACCTAATCAATCTATTATTGGTAGGAGTAGTTGAAAAAAGAATGGGCGGGATCGGACCAATCGGGCCATCCCATAACAAAGTAAATATTAAATTACTCTAAAATTGAGAGCCAAAAGTTATTCTTGTGATTATTCGAGCAAAAATGGATATGATCGGAGCTGTGGCCGTGGCACTATAAAAGGAAAAGCTTTGACACTTTGTACGAGTCCATCAGATATTAATGTTTGTCAGATAAAAAAAAATAGAATGGATAGGATTAGTGGGCATGGCACGACCTATATAAAAAAATATGAAGTCTGGAAACTTCTGACAGGTACATTAATTTGTCGTGGAAAATTCAAAAATCACCAAATTTAAAATCGCAAAAACCAAAAATAGCGATAAACAAAAGTTTCCAAAATCTAAATCGGAAAAATCAAAATTCGCCAAAAAAAAAAACAAAAATCGCTAAATAACAAATTGCCAAATGATATAATAAATTCAAGGCCAGTCGTTATGTGTTGCCGGATGTAGTTTGGAAAATCAATGTTTTTGTCATGGACAGCTAAATGTAGTTCGCTCCAGAGTATGAACGCCAAAGAATTTAATAATTTTTGCACCGAATGAAATAAAAAGAAAATATAAAATAAATAAAATAAAATGTTTTAAACTAACTTCGTAGGAAAAATTTACAATGAAAACCTGCATGTCAATAAGTTTCGTAAGTCGTAGAGAAGCACATACTAGTATCGTATAAAGTGTAACATAAAAGAAAGAAATAAAAAAAAAAATTAAAATTTAATTTCCTAATTTGGGGACTGGATATTATTCTCTTAAAGATTAAAAAAATGAGAAAAATTCAAGCTAAAGACTGCTTTAAAAAAAAATAACCACAGTTTAACTAATAACTGAAAAAATACTATATTTATCACAAGTAATACGTGTACAATGAAAATGAGAACTAACAAAGTAACATTTAAATACTGTATCATAGGACGAGAGGAATGAGGAAGTGTTGACAAGAATGTTTAATTTCCTTCTCTACACAGAGAAATCAAACAATTATACCAAATAACAAATGATAATTATGGCACTTGCAGTAAATGGATGAGACACAACAATCGGGCCTTCTTCTGAGTTTGTGTCTTTTACAGTTGTCACGTACCGGCAGTTTGATAGCGCCTCATACTCTGACGCTTTTGATGAGATCTCGTTAAGAATTCATTGTTTTTTACTTTTTTCTTTCTTTTGTTTTGTTTTTCAAAATAAGAATTGTGGTGAGCACAAATGATGACAATGAAAAAATACAGAAAATAGGTCCTTCAAATGGTGTAACAAAAGACAAAAACAAAAATAAAAAACACGATTTCAAGAAAATAAATGGTAATGATTATGGCTAAACATGTCTCCTAGACCACCATCAAAGTCAAAGAGACCGGCCGACCGACCTTAGTAAACAATCCCGACCGCCTACAATGATAAATATATTTACAAATTTCTAACTATTTATTATACATTTTCAATTCATGTTTAGACGTGCATAATTCTTGGTTGTTTGGCTAATGTATAAACCAAAGCTTCTGATAAATTTTTTATGCATAAAGCGTCGAAAACATTAAAATGTAAATTAATTTAAACGAAAACGACAAGTGTTGGTTGTAACTACAAAACAATCGATAAAGTAATGAAAAAGGAAATAGGATAGACAACTACAGGAAAATGGCCTCATAAAGTTAGAAAATTGAACAGATAATAAAAAAGAAATGGACTATTTTTAAAATCAGATTAAACTGAAAAAAAAACCTGTTTTGTATTTAACTATGTTCAAACATTAACCCTTGATTATCTGGCCGAACATATCATGAACTACAAAAGTGGACATTTTCTGAGATAAGCATCCTGATAGCAAATGTAATGGAACCAGGAAAATAACAATACTCACCAAAGATCAAAATATAGTTAAACGTAAATTGTTAATACAAAACCGGAAGAAAGCGATTTTAAAACAGGACATAACACCACACAAACATAAACCCGTACACACGGACACTCATCCACACAAATACCCAGATGTACTGTTAAGATAACAAAAGTAATGAAAAAAAAGGAAAAACAATGAAAACAAAACATGAAAATGGATCTAGTGATGCTGGGTAGACTGATAAGAATGTGAAATAGGGAAAAAAAGGAGGTGTATCGTTTTCGGTTTCATCTTGATAATTGAGCAAAGTGAGAAAATAAGGCAGGGTGGCAAAACATTAAGCCCAAAGTGCAATATCCTTTCCAACAACAATACACTAACAAATTATCTGATAATTTTTGTTCAGCAACAATAGTGGCATAAAATCTAAACATTAGATATTGTTCTTTATGGAATAGAACTATACACAAACAACAAGGTTGCTAAAAGAAAAGCAACAGTTTCTTTAACTTTACAATCACCATTTTGAAAATAAGGACCACACAATGGACGAGGAATGTTAAGAAAATAAATTAATATCACTGATGCACAGTTTGTGAAAAAAAAAATAAGAGTAATGGCAACTATTTTCTCACACTTTTAAAATTACGGATTTTATCAAGTCATAACCAGAGTAATTTTACAGTTTTTTAAAATAATATTTATACCCTATACCACTATGTGGTTTGGGTATAATGACTTTGTGCTGCTGTTTGTAACTACCAAAAATATTTGACCTAGTCCCATCTTTTATTATACCGATCGAATCAGAATCACTAGCTGATTCGATTTAACTATGTCCGTCCGTCCGTCCGTCCGTCTGTGTGTCCATGTAAAGCTTGTAATCAAACTGCAGGTCGCAAATATTAATATACTTAAATGAAATTTGGTATATAAGCTTTTATCGGCCATGGGATGAACGCTATTGAAATTGGTGAGAATCGGTCCATGTTCAGACCTAGCCCCCATACAAATGACCCTAAATAAATTGGCGTAAGATACAAATTATCATATAAATCTTAGTCAAATTGAGTTTGTATGTATTAATTATATCCATTAATCAGTAGTCCAAAAATGATCCCTATTGGGCAACTCTTAGTCATAGCCCCCATATAACGCCGCTTCCCGATCTTCGCTTAAATCTATCAAAAAACAAAAATATATATTTTTTCAAAATATAAGTGACTTTACCAAATATGGTCAAGATCGGTCCTTTTTTCGACCTAGTCCCCATATAAATGTAGCATCCGATATGAACTTTTTCATATTTGCGGCAAAAAAATTAATATCAATGCCACTCAAATTTGAGTTATGCTCATTCTCTATATCGAATTAGTTGGACCGAAAGATAGGGTCTCTAAACCATGGTATAGGGTATCATATGATCGGTCTAGACCGACTATAACTTTCTTACTTGTTATAATAAATTTAATTGAAAATCGGGAAGCAGCTCTATATGGGGCCTATGACTAAGAATTGTCCTATAGGGATTATTTTTGGGCTACTAATTAATGGATATAATAAACATGTACAAACCCAATTTGACTGAGATCTATAATTTGGATCTTATGGCAATTTATTACGATTTCATACACGAGCCAGAACACGACTTAAAATATAACTGAACTCGAACCTGTTTATTGTACATGTTCTGTTTTTTCTTAGTACACGAGCCAGAACACGACTTAAAATATAACTGAACTCGAACCTGTTTATTGTACATGTTCTGGTTTTTTTTTCAGTACACGTACCAGAACATGAACTTCAAATAAAGCAACACTCAAAAATGTGTGCTTTATGTGTGATTGAAACAAAAAGTACGTGATACAAAAATGTTCGTGTTAATAACGAAATATTAAAACGAACACAGTCATGGTTGTGTTGGGCACCGAAGAAAATTTAAAAACAGACATAATTGATATGAAAATAAAAATATGTGTGTGTTGGTCTAAGTTATGTTTGTTTACATATATGTACGAGTTTTTTATTCAGTGTGTGTTTTTTTCTGAACTCTGGTTTAATATAAAATTTTGATTTTTTTTAAATTTTGATTTTTTAATATACAACAGCCATTTTTAATCTTTAATCCATATCCAGTACACCAATAATAAAGAATTTACAGCCTTTAAAGAATTCTATTCTCTGTTTTTTTTTTTTTACAAAAATTCATTGCACCACCGACCACTATTTCGACTTCAGCGTTAGAGTACTATGAATTCAATATATCTACAACGAAACTTTATAATTAAAAAATCAAAAATTCATTGATTGATTTTTTGAAGTTATATACTTCAATCCCAAATAAATCGGTTCCGTCTCTATTTTTCCATTAAGGTAGTTTTATATTTTTTTAGAGAATTTTCGTACATTTCAATTTCTATTTTATCTTTACACATTCTTTTGTTTCTCAAAAAATTATGTCCTCGCTAAATAAAGAAATTATTTTTAATGTGAATTCAAATTGGGTTAATTGTTTGTCCGATTCTTCAAAGCAATAACCTAAATAGCAAATTTAATTAAATAAATGATCAATCTCGTCCTCCAAATAATCAAATTTACAAGTGGGTTAAACTTTTTAATAACCGATATAAGTCATAGAAAATTTTTGTGTAGTCCGAATTTTGAACTTCGGATCCAATTACGTTATATAAATATGGTTTTGAATCATTATACATATTTTTTAATACCGTCGCGACGGTAATGATATCTGCTTACAAAATACACAACCTTAAAATAGTTTCAGATATTTATAATTAATCAATAGATAAAGTTTGAGTTACATACAATCTTGACATTGTTTTACTTTAATATACCCTATACCACTACGTGGTTATGGTATAATGTCTTTGTGCTGCTGTTTGTTACTACCAGAAATTTTTGACCTAAACCCACTTTTATTATACCGAACGACACAGAAACTGTTCTTTTTAATTTCAGCAAAAGGTGATTTTTTTTGGTTTTTTTTATCAAAAATAAATGGTTACTACTCGCAAGTTATCGTCGATAATGACCTGCGGTCTTCCTTACGAGGTTAGCAAGATTGCAGTCTGCAGTTGTTGTAAGTGGTCACAACCCTACCGTTTAATATTAGGGGTGTACTGAAATATTTATTAAACTACTATATTTGTGTCAAATTTCAACTTTAGTGCAATAGAACTTCAAGGGAACAAAAGAGAACAAGAAAGGTATACCACCCAGAGAAAGGTGAAAGTGTCCACTTTAACCCTGTGTATACTTTTGCCCCGTGACGATCCACGGGTAGAAAACTTTTTTCATTTTAATGAAATTACTCAAAGAAAATTTAAAATTACGGTAATTTAAACAGCCCTATAAGTATACAATAGTGTCGCAAATAAAAGTATTCAGGAAAATATGGTGAGCTTCAGTTATAGAGAACTGGCCGAAGAGTATTTTAGGAACAAAAACCAAAAAGATGTTCTTAGTTACGTTAAGACAAAATTAAACTTAAATTCTTGTAGCGTCGAAATACAAGAGCAATTATCTAATTTCGTCAAAGCACTTCGGGAAAAAACCAATACAAACAATTAACATAAGAAAATATTTGGGACTCAGATATGTTCATGGTATCATTTGTACCATTGCGATTGAAAAATATTTTGGAAGATTCAGAGCCTGCGACTAGTACAACGCAAACAAAAGATATTTGGAGAAATAAGACACCATGTTCTACGAAATACTGCAGGCCAATCAAATTTGAAGTTACTGATATCAAGACCCAAATTGCAACACTACAGCTATTACAAATACAGATAGATGGGCAGCAAATTGAAGTAAGCTACCAATTATTGCTGACAATGATAGATGGAAAAGTACGCAGGGCTTTGACTAACACGAAGGTTGCATTCGGCTGCATCATATGCCAAGCAGCATTAAGCCAATTAAATCAAGTGCCGACGAAATCACTAGATAATACTGATGCATATGAATTTGGATTATCACCACTACATGCAAGAATACGACTTATGTAACACATACTAAAAATAAGTTATGATTTGGATTTCGGTTCGTCAGGATCAATATGAAACAACGAAACCAACAAGGAGTTAAGAAGTTCAAAAAAGAAGATGAATATCGCAAATTTGGATTGATTATAGATCACCCAAAACAAGGGTCAGGCAACACAAATGATGGCAATACAGCAAGAAGATTCTTTTCAAATCCAGAAACAGCAACTGAAATAACAGGAGTGGATTTAAACCTTATTTTCGGATTTAAAATAATCCTAGAAGTACTTGCATGCAATGAAGAAATTGACTCCAAAAAATTTGGAGATTATGCGAAGGAAACTGCAAAAATACATAAAACCAAATACCCATGGAGAAATATATCTACAACAGTTCACAATACTCTTTATCATGCCGAAGATGTCATCCAATATCATTTGGTGTCACTTGGAGATCTATCAGAGGAGGCTCAGGAAAATAAGGAATAAGGATTACAGATTTTATAGAGAGCACAATGCTAGAAAAATTTCACGAAATTTCACAAATGAAGATCTATTGAACATGTTATTGGCAACTTCAGATCCGTTCAACTCAAGTGCTCGAAATCAGTGTTAAATGGAACATCTGGATTTAGATGAAGAAGCGCAAAAACTACTAAAGAACAGAAATAACACAGAACAAAATATGGAATATTTTGCGATCAATATTTGAATCAAATGAATTATTCATTATAATTGCATGAGTAATAATTATAAGTATGAAAAACATGGTATAAGTAAAAAAACAATAATAAACAGAACCTCCCATAGTGACAAATGCTATCAAAATCTGTTGCAGTTTTTTTAAAGGTTTTTTTACCCACATATGTATGAAAGATTCAAAAAATAAAAACCCTTATTTTCATGTCAAAATCAGGATCATAGCGCTAATGTTCAGCAGATTTTTTTTTCAAAAATTAACAAAGTTGACAGCAAAAAATTTTAAATTTTTTCGTAGTAATAGCAAAGCTATTTTTTATATTATCTAAATATTAAGTGGAAATATTGTTTAAGTGTAAAAAAATTTGCAAATTTGACAGCAAAAAATTTTTAATTTTTCATTAGTAATAGCAAAATTTCCAGTTGATTTTACTTTTTTTTTAAGTGTACAAATTTTTTTGAGTGTGAACGTTAAAAAAAATCCCATTATTACATAAAATGCTTGTAATTATTATTAAAATCCAAATATGACATTTTTTAATAAATAAAATATACTAAAATATTTTGATCGGTTCAAAAGTTACAGAATTTTGGCCAATGAATAACAATTTTCAGGCACTGTGCGACGCACTGTGGTCAATATTTTGAGATAGCGGCCAAAACTCCTTTTGGTTTTTGTTCTCCGATTTTAAAGTTATTAGACTCATATGAAAGCAGACAGTAGTAAACCTCGGGAGCCAAAAAATTAGAACTCTATTTCAACTATTTCACTGAGAACAGGGTGGTCCAAAATGGGCTTTTTCTTATTTCCTATTACTGGTAGAAAAATTGAAGCTCTACTGTCTTCAGAACAATTAAAATTTTTTTTTTTAAAAAGGTCAAATTTCTCGGAAATTTCCTACTTCATAGAGCACAACTCCTGTGAGTCAAGCTGAGTCAAAACACAAATTTACTATTTGGTAGTCCTAACTCTCCCCTACATTCCTATATATACATGTCCATGCATCGGGACTGCACTTTTTGAGCTACAGCAATTTTTCTGACCCAAGGTAAGATATTCGGTACAAATGCACGTCATATTTTTTGAGAAGTTATTTGTATGTGAAAGTGGCTATTATGCATATATTTTGATGAAATTTTGTACAAGAGTTCTTATTGACCCAAAAAATAATTCTGTTGAAATTAGGAGAAGTTGGCCCATATTTGGACCTAGTCCACATAGAAGGGTGTATCAAAATTTGGACAAAAATGACAATAGAACACTCAAATTATGTGGTATCTGGCAATTCATTTGGAAAAGGTAAAAAAGATTTTATTGCCATCTAATATTACACAACTTAAATACGTGAAAATTGCAAATAAATTTAAAACCAATGGAAATAACTGGTAAAACCAACTACCTGTTATATTATGTTTCAAAGAGGTAAAAAAGATCATGTTGAAACTTCGAGCAATAGTATAATAATCCATGCATTCATTTTTTTTCTTCATTATTGTTTAAACAATGGCTAAATTCAGTTATAGTGTTCTATCTGATATATATTTTGAACGGAAAGATGAAAACGACATTATTTTACATATAATGAATAATCCATTCTTCAAAATATGCGACAAACAAGAAATTAAAATTCATAACTTAAAAATAAAATCTTTTTAAATACTTTAAGAAAAACGGTACAATCAATGTTCCAGAAACAACAAATTGTTTTATTCACGCAACCAAGAATGGCTAAGAAATAAACTTATTTTTAAAAAGCCATCAGTAACTACCACGGAAACTGGAAAAGGTGGTCGACCAGCAAAGCCAATTGATAATTGTAGTGAAAGATCACGAAGACGCAAGCTTAAACATATCAATGAAGATGTTTCTTGTAGCATCATAAAGGATTCATTTCTGCATCAAATTCAACCATCGAAAACTAAAAAGGGTAAAATTGCTATCATTGAAAAAATAGTGGAAGCAAGCCCCAGAAGCACAAAAAGGATTTTAGAAAGTATGCCGACACCAACTGAAAAAAATAAATTTACTCCAGAAGAAGCATTTGCACTATTTTTGGATTTGAAAATGACTAAAAACCAATATACAGAATTGCGGAAGCGAACCAATGAAAAAAATTGTGGAATTTTTCCATCATATCGAGATATAGTTTCTGCCAAAAAAGATTGCTTACCTTCACCAACTGCTATTAGTGTAACTTCAAGTTCAGCAGAAATAAAATTGCAGGATCTTCTTGAACACACTGCAGTACGATTATTAAAGACATTTGATGCTGACTATTTAAAGAAGTTTAAAAATTGCAGCATGACTTTAATTTCTAAATGGGGATGTGATGGGTCCTCTGGCCAGAAACAATACAAACAATGTAATGCGGAAAATTCATCAGATGCCAATTTATTCATGATTTCTTTCGTTCCATTACGTTTAACAAAAACTTATATTGGTTCAGAGCCGTCAACTAGTAGAGCTGCAGAGATAGATGTATGGAAGAATGAAATTCCCTCGTCAACAAAATTTTGTAGACCAATAAAGTTTGCTTACAAAAAGGAGACTCAAGATGTCATAGATGAAGAAGTTCGAAAAATAAATGATCAAGTTAAAGAACTTCAACCAGTAACATTTAAATTTGATGACCAAGACATTGAAGTAAATTTTAAAATGTGTCTCATAATGATTGATGGAAAAGTTGCACAAGCTTTAACCAAAACAAAGTCATCGTCAAGCTGCACCATATGCCAAAAAACATCAAGTCAATTGAGCCAACCACCAACACAAGACGATAGTTTTAATGAAGCATATGAATTTGGAATGTCACCTCTTCATGCTAGAATTCGTTTTATGGAGCATATTCTTAAATTGGGATACGATTTGGAATTTGGCCCGTTAGGCGAAACAGTGAGAAACAACAAAGAAAATCTGGAAAAAAGAAAGCAAAAAAAAAGATATTCAAGAAAAATACCGTGAGATAGGCCTTATAATTGACCAGCCAAAGCAAGGAGAAGGAAATTCTAATGATGGAAACACAGCAAGGAGATTTTTTTCCGATCCAGAAACTGCAGCTTCTATAACTGGAGTAGATTATGATTTGATACGATGATTCCAAATCATATTACAAGTTCTAGCATGCAGCAGAAAGATAAATGCAAAAAAATTTGGTCAGTATGCTAATGAGACAGCAACCCTTTATAACCAAAAATATTCTTGGAGACATATGCCAACCACAGTTCACAAAATTTTGTTCCATGGGGAACAAATAATTCAGCACAATATGCTTCCAATTGGAGATCTCTCAGAAGAAGCCCAAGAAAAAAGGAACAAAGACTACATATTCTTTCGCGAGCACAATACAAGAAAAATTTCCAGATATTGTACTAATGAAGATCTTATTAATATTTTGTTGTGCACATCAGCCCCATATATGTCCAGTATTCGACAAAAATGGAAATCAACCTCATTAGAGTTAGATGAAGAAGCTAAACAACTACTGCAAAATGAAAATCAAAGCTATTTGGAAGAAATTTTTACTAATATTGTTTAATTAATACTAGTTTAAAGGTTATAATTTGTTTCTAATTTTAGTATAAATTTTTATTAATACATTTAAATAAAATATATGTGCACTTTAAATCAATAGTAAAAGTTTACTTAAAATTTTATCGTTGTTGTGTTCTGTATATAATATATCCAAATGGTATTGATATTGTTGGGAATTTCAGTGTTATTTTTCAGTTTAATCCTCACAAGAATTAGCTTTCTTCCAAAAAAACCAACCTTTGGCCCCTGTGAATATTGAGACTAAATAAATGTCAGGGGCCAAATGTTGGCATTTTCTGACCAAAATTAAGTTTAGGAATAATAAATAAGTATTGGTTGTAAAATACGATTGAAGAAAATAAGAAATTATAAAAAAAATACCTATTTAAAATGTCAAAATATTCAACTTTTACATGGAAACTCAACAAAAAATTAAAATGCATTTTTAACTCCAAATTACTTACGTTCCTATCAGTCGATTTTTACGTTTGAACACGCAAATTGAAGCTTAAAGTCCCTGCTATGGAACAAAACAAATTGCGTAAAAAATACCAATCCGGTCAAAAGTTATAGAGTTTTGACCGCTATCTCGCGAAATTGACCACTGTGCGACGTATCAAACGATTTTGCAATAACAACTATAAAATGGGTTTTCAACTCAAACCACATATCTAGAGTAAGCCATTTCTTTGGTGCTACCATTGGATTTATTTTTATTGGAATATTTGTTAATTAACTTATACATCTTGTCATATAATTTTTAACAATTAGAAGTCTCTTTGGCCAAGTTATTCAAATATGTACAGTTCACTAAAAAAGAAACGTTTTTTTTTAAAAGGTGATAAATGAAAAAATGCGCTTTCTGGGTAGTTGGCATCACTGCAAAAAACTACTATGTTTAGAAAAGTATTTATGTCACAAAATGTAATAATTTAGCTAATGGATTGCTTATAATTAAAAATACAATTATTAAAAATACAATATTAACTTTTATGGATTAATTTTTTTTATGTACACACTGAATGAAAATGCAATGAAGTTTCGTATTGAGCTAAAAATACCCAGCTAAAATTTCCAAATAAATCTGGCACTTGTGGCTGTAATTAAATCTAACAAAATTTAATTAAAGTTTGTTGCAAGAGAACGTTATACACAAAAGACACCACATGTGTACATTGTATACTTTGGCAAACTTAATATGTACGAGTATATAGGAAGCGTAAGGGTTATTTAATATGAAAACAATGAAAAACATGACCATAAACATACATTTTGTTGCAATTTTTTTCTGCTACACAAATGAACGCCAAATAGTGTGTGAGTTTAGTAGATATAAAATTTTAACAGAGTGTTTTTAAAGGGCTAACACAACAACAACAAAAAAAAAAAAGAAAGCAAATAAATATTTAAAACATTTTAACTTTCAGCGAACTTGAACTTCAATAAATGGTTGGCAGACTAAATATAAAAACACGTTAAATCCCAAAGCCTTCATATATAACTATAATACACAGCCACATATACCTAACGCACAAAACTCCCAGGCTCTTTTTTACTCGGTGGTTTATGAAAATAGTTAAAACGTGTTGTTTGCGAATATACACACTATTAAAATTTTGTGATGCAGTAACAGCCCGTATTTAAATTAGAAAGTAAACAAAAGCGACAAATTTATGTAATTGAAATAGCAGACATGGTTGTTGCTGCTGATACCGATGCTGTATTTCACATCTCTCTAACACACACTCACACACAGCAAAGTCTATGCAAACACTTTGCTTAAATCAACAATGTGAAAAAGGGAATTTAACAGTGAAATGAAAGAAAAAAAGCAATGAAATAGATTTAAAGCTGTTTTCAAACAGTTTTTATTAATACAGAGTCATACTATCCTGCTCTATGCGAAAAACTCGTATTCATTTTAGAAAATGGCTCGTTGCGATTTAAATTTTTCACTAACATTAATAAAAAAAAAACATACAATTTTCTTTCCAAATATAGACGGGTAATGAATGAAAACAGCTTGTGTTTCTAGTTTACATTAGGGAATGACATATTTGTAGCTATTCAAATAATTTAAATTAATTACATTGAAACGGAGAACACCAGTATGATATCAGGTTGCCACTTTTCTGGAACAAAATTAATGTTAATAAATTAATTTACACAAATACTTTTATTCAGAAAATATCAATGGGTTAATGTCAAAAGGGTACAACCACCATAATATTATATGGACGATATGCCACAGGCATGAAGCCCTCGGTATAATTATATATCTAAAAATCTTATTATGTTATGTTCTATAGGAAATACGAAAAAGTCGTTAAAAAGTACTTAAGAATCGCCATTTTATGCATTAATTTTTGAGATACCTCTAAACGGAATGCAGCCGGAAATTCGAATGGTAGCATCAATATTAAGTGACTTATTGTTCTCTAAGGCTATAACAAAATTTCGGCCCTATAATTAACACATATATCAATATAGCGGATACATTACCATTGACCTTGGTATTCTAACCGATAGTCTAACCCTTTTTATCGCTAAATAAAAATCACTGACTCTGGAAAGCCGTAAAATAATTAATGTAAAAAGTAAAGAACACATTTTCTTTAAAAAATACATTTAATAAAGTAAGTTTTCTTAGGAAAAAAAAAAAAACATTTTCTTAAGAAGTACCTTTTATTATAAAAGTATATTTTCTTAGAAAAGTACATTTTTTTTGCAAAAGTATATATTCTAAAAGAAGCATATTTTCTTACAAAAGCAATGGAAGTATTGTGCGATAATTAAACCTATTTTGACATATGGTAATCGAGTGTGGTGGAAGGCTGTGAACGTAGGGGCCAGACTTTGTAGACTCATGAAGGCACAGAGGTTGGCCTGTCTGGGCAGCACCGGATCCATTAGATCGACACCATAGAACTGGACATCAAGAACACGGAAGCGAAAGTGGCTCTTCGTTTAAGGGAGTCATATCAGCAGTAACAAAGTTCAGGGAGACACATCGCAATCTTACGGAGATTGGACGGGAAACAAATTAGTTGGGAAACCGATTACATGGCACCGGTGATGAACCTTGGAGATAATTTTGCGATCCAAATTCCTAGGGTAGACCGGGTCACAGACTCTTTCATATACAGGGCCGTCATCCCAGTGTATACCGATGGTTCGAAGATGGATGCGGGTACAGGGTCAGGGCTCTACTTTAAGCAACTTGACATTCCGGCATCTCGGAGAATCCCTGAGGATAGTGGCGGTTTTTGGGGCAGAGATTAATGCATTTCTCATATGGATAGGGATACGGATCCAATGACTATTAATATTTTAGTGGACAGTCTTAAAGCTTTGAAATCGAGGACCGTTAGATCGAAGTGTGCGAGAGAATGTATCAGGCCCCTCGGCCAAATCTGGCAAGACACCGTGAGACTGATATAGGTTTCAGGACATAGTGGGTTCAAAGGACAGAGTTTGCTGACGAGTATGCGCAGAAGAGCTCAAGGTCTATGACACTGATATTAAAATCCCTCTATTTAAGCTGTCGAATTTAATAAAGAAGCAGATTATCTTGAAATAAGAACAAGGTGGACACAGCTGACCTCATGCAGAATAGCTCAGACCCTATGGCCCTTGCCTAATCCAAGGAGAACGAAAGCACTTCTAGGAGTTGGTAAAGGGACTCTGTGTAATAGGGCGGATGGCCCAACACATAGGTGTCCCGAGACCTGACTTCTGTAGGACCTGTATGTATGTGGACGAAGAGAAGTCAGTTCAACATTTGCTGTGTGAATGTCCAGGACTGAAGGAGCGACGTCTTAGATATCTAGGGCAAAGATTCTTCGATAACCTGGGCTGCTTACCTGGGCTACTGTACTTTTATAATCTCTTTTCCGATCTCCATCTTGCTTTACTTTCTAAAGAGTATCACAAACAGTCTACGAGTGTACAGGCCTTCGGGTTCGAAACCCATCTAACGTAACCCAGGAAAAATTTCGTAATAGCAGCTCATTGATTTTTGCGTTACCAATAATGACCTACCACTGCCCACTGCATTACTTCAAAAGTGAAAATAAGGCGTTACTAATAATGTCTTATAGAGCTACTTATATTTCATGCTAGCGCCTTGCATACTGCATTACTTCAAAGTGAAAATAATGAGTTCCTAGGCAACTAGCTACCTCCAATGACATCCCCGTGTTAAAATAATGAGCTTATCAGGCAAACTTACCCATTATATGGTAATGTTTGTTTTTCCTGGGAACCTAATCTAAAACAGTAAATTTTCTTAAAAAAGTACATTTTCTCAAAAAGTACCTTTTTATTAAAATTTTAAATTTTCTGCAAAATACCTCTAAAAGAGTAGGTATTATCAAAAATTTGATTATTATTTGAAAAGTGTCATTATTAAAAAAAGACGTTCTCTTAAGAAATATCTTCTCTTGGTACATTTTATTAAAAATGTATTTTTTACGTACTAAATTAAAGAATTTTTTGTTGTATAAGTACCTATTTTTAAAAAGACACTTTTTGTTAGAACAAGTACCTATTGTTAAAAAATTATCTTTTCTTAAATAAGTATGTTTTCTTAAAAAAGTACATTTTCTTAAAGAAATAATTTTTTTTAAGTATCTTCTCTCAAAAAGTACCTTTAGTCAACAGCTACATTTTCTTCAAAAATACTTTTTCTGAAAAAGTACTTTTTATTTGAAAAGTATATTTTTTTAAAGCATATATTTATGTTTTGAAGTACTTTTTGATAAATATGTTCTTACTGTTAGAAAGTACTTTTTGTTAAAAAAGTACCTATTGTTATATAAGTGTAGTATTTGATGGAACCAATTATCGCGATTCACACAACCATTTAAAAAAATGTCAGAAATAAAAAAATTAGAATTTCATTTTAAAAATTCAATTGGTTTTATTGATATAAAAAAAAAACCTTAAACATTTTTAGGTGTATTTTAATATAAAAATTCAACTTAGAGGCATATTAGTATTAACCATGAGAATAAAACAAATCATTATAAAGCAAAAAAAAATTTTTAAGTTTTTACCAAAATTTGAAATGGTGTAGTGCAAAAAACAAAAAAAAATAACTGAAAAAAATTTTAACATCCAATTCGGATATTATAAAGTTTAATATTATAAGCGAAATCAGTCAGTAGCTGTAAGCAATAATGAATACATATATACATATGTAAATAACCGGAAATGAAATAAATTAAAAAAAACTTTTTAACAAATAGTAAACTACATACATATACTTAACCATATGTACATATTAAGAAAAATTAATAAAATTATTGTGTTTGAAAAAGAGAGAAAATTAATGATTTGACTTAGCCGTAATTCGAACCGCCGACCTTCCGATTATAAACCAGACTCATATGCGCTGAGCTATTTTAAGATTTTACGATAGAGCGAAATTAACTGGTGGGTAATAGTATAAGGAAAGAAAGCAGTACCGACGGAAAAAAACTAAATTAAAAGGAGTACCGTTATTATGAAAGCAGTTATTAAGTTTAATAATTTTTTTTAATATTTATAGTACATATATAAATATGGTAGTCATTTTTCACGAAATTTAATCGTGAATTCGATTTTTAAACTATTTTATAAAAAAAAATATTTATAAAAAAAAATAGTTATTTTTAAGAGAAAAAAAATAAAAAATAAGAATTTTTCTCACTGGGGCACAAACTACCAATCGACTGATTCTAACGCGGTAACACTCTGCCCTAGGCTAAACTTCCTTTTTATAGTGTAGCAAAAATTTTTGGATTTGTTTAAGTGAACAAACAAGATGAGTCTTTTTGGTTTTAGCGTTTTTGTTTTTATAGCAATAGCCTTATTGTTTTTAATTTTTGTGATTTTGCCTTTAAAAAAAACCGTTTGATTTTTGCACTTCACACTATTCATTTGCTGACTTAAAGTTACTCTACGAAGTGAAACTTAGAACTATTTTTGCTTATTTTTAAATTATATATATTTATTTTATATTTAGTATCAACTGGAATGTTTTTAATTTAAAGGTAAAATTAGATTTCAAAAATGACAATGTAGATGAAAGTTTATGGTACGAGTATACTACGTTAGCACAATAATTTTTTATATTTTTGGTAGGAACACTTTTAACACCATATGGTTACTTCTTTTTTTTTTTTCTTTTTGTAAAAATTAAGAAAAAACCACACATTCACTGTTGAGGGTGCTGATCAAAAATTTTGACGGGTTTGTCGGCGAGGGTGTCCCGTTCCCATTAAAAATAGGCTTTTTGATAAGGGAGTCCCTGGCCCAAGGAGAACACCACGAACTCGGCTATGTCCGTTAAATAAATCGTCAAAACAAGATTTCTCCGGTGGATGTTGTCAACGATCAGCAAAAGAATTCTTTTTTCGTATTGATTTGGTATTTATACCAAGATTAGCACACCGAATGCTTGGAAATTTGACGCTAATTCAGCACTTTTTTTTTGCACATAATATTACACACACATTAACAACTCTTACCTTAATGCATTAATTTACAACTCATTCTTATCTTACGATATGTAATGCACTGTATTACCCACAGTAGTAAAAGGGCTGCGTTATCAGATTATGTTATAACATTTTAATGATTGGTTACAAAATAAATGAATTATATGAAGTAATGAAATCATTTTTATTTGGCTGCAAGCGCCCCTACAACATGGGGCTTATGACTAAGAATTGTCCTATAGGGCTTATTTTTGGGCTACTGATTAATGGATATAATAAACACGTACAAACCCAATTTGACTGAGATCTATAATTTGGATCTTATGGCAATATATGTCGATTTCATAGGGGTCATTTGTATGGGGACTAGGTCTCAACATGGACCGAATTTCACCAATTTCAGTAACGTTCATCCATTGGCCGATAACATACCAAAATTTCATCAAAATATATTCATATTTACGACCTATAGTTTGATTACAAAGTTTACATCGACACACAGACGGACGGACGGACGGACATCGCTAAATCGATTCAGAAATTGATTCTGAGTTGATCGGTATAATAAAAGATGGGTCTAGATCAAATATTTTTGGTAGTTACAAACAGCAGTACAAAGTCATTATACCCAAACCACATGGTGGTATAGAGTATAAAAACTAATTTTTTGACTTAAATTGAATAAAATCGATATAGTTCGTATATGGGTACCTCGAATAATTTTCAGCGCTGAATATTTTGGGCTATTTCATATATGGGAAAGTCAAAGATTCATAGATTTATACAATAATTTCGTAATTTTTCCCCAAAAATGTGAATAAATCCACAAAAATTCACAAAAATTCGCCCAGACGGCTGTTAAAAATAAAACTAAATGTGAAAAATTGATATCCCAACCCAATAACCCCCGATAATGTGTTTTACATTTGAATGAGTATTATGGATAATATCATGAAAACATATTCATCGAAATTTTGGCAAGCTTGGAAATGGTTTTAGAGGTATAGTTCCTTAGCAAATATACTTGTTATGGCCCATATTACCAGAACCGCGATGAACCCATGGAAATTTTTTTTCGGCCCCCTACAATTTGACCCACCCTAATATATATATATATATATATATATATATATATGTTAAGTTTGTATCGCGTTAGATCTTTTAAGCACCATTTCAACAATATTTCTTTATGGCAATTTGTATTTGGTTGCGCTTAGTCGCGTTGTTTTACAACTAACTGTGCTGCTTGTTTTTTAGCCCAATCTTCAAATGAACTTTCAACTTTTGGGGAAAATGACCCAACTCTTTATGCTCAATTCTTCAAACCCAAACTCAGTGTTTTATTTTATTTATTTATTTTTTTTTTATTCATCTTGTCTTTTTTAGTTTATGGCAAAATTTTGTTTGCTAATATGTATATGTATAGGAATTTGTGTGTGTATGTGTGTGTAAATAATTTATTTTTTTTTACTATGTCGGATGTTGCTATTGGTGTTTTATTCTGTTGCAGATACAACATGTTTTTCTATGTATTTTATTTATTAAACGGAAATAACAAGATTTTTTTTATCTTTAGTTAGACTAAAAACTGCTGCTGCTGCTCATTTGTTGTTGCTAATGTTGTTTCTTCATGTTGCTGGTCTTGTTTTGTTGTTGCTGTTATTGCAGTGAACAAGTTATTTTTATATTATTATAGCAGAGTAAAGTGCTTGCTGTCTGGTATTTTAATAAATTTTTCATTTAATATTATTTTCTTTTATTATTTTTTTTTTATAAATTTGTTATGTAGTGTAGACAAACAAAAAAGGATTGTAGAATTTTCAAAGCAATATGCTAGATTAAATTTAATAGACAATTTTTTGCGTTGTGTCTTGATGTTTTGTCAATAAAACAAAAAAACAAAAAACGCTCAAAATGTAATTTACCATATCATACATTAAACTGCCAACATTAAAAAAATATTAAATTTGGATTTTTATTTATTTATTTGTTTTTTGTATGAAACGCATTTTGTTATTTATTATGTTGGATTAACGAAAAAGTTTTTTTCCAAAAATAAATAAAGACAACTACGAATAGAGTAGCAATGGAATGGAAACAAAGTTCGAGTAATCTCATTAACTCTGCAATGTGATCAAAGCAGATTTTTTTTTTAAATCCAATAATAAACTCCTTGTTTAAAAATTAATTAAAAAAATAAATTTATTATAGTAAAATATGTTATTTTCATTAGTTGTTGTATTTTTTATTTAATATAAGAACCCGCTTCCAATTCATTAAACTAAGATGTTTTCAAGAACTTGAGCCTCTAGCTTTAATAGATCCCGAAATATGGCGACGTGCAAAGAGGGAATTCTATGAACAATCACAAAGATGGGTCAATATAATAGCAGTTATATTTAAAAGCAGTTCAGTTGAAGTATCGCTTGGAGAGAATTATAACCTTTACTATCACACATAGCGTGATTTTTAACGCCAAATGCCAAAGGTAACAAAAATATTATCTCTACTTTCGGAGAACAACACGCAATATTTTTAAAATTTTTAGAAAAATACAGTCGTCGGCACAATTATTTTGAGAAATTTTTCTTCGGACTATCGACAATTTTTCGTTCAAATGCGTAAGATACCGCTAGTTTAACTATGCATATCAACAACAACACTTACAAAAAATATTTTATCTATTACTTTGAGCAGTTTTTTTTCTGCTGATAAGAATGAGTATTTTGGGCTGCAAATGTTTTCAGTTTTCACACGTGTTCTTTGCTAAACTTGTCAACTAAACTTCTTATAATTAATTTTTGGGTCTTTGAAGACGGCTGATGAAGAAAATATTTATAGATTTTCATAGAGTCAATTTGACATCAAGCGTGCCCCATGGATAAATTTTAGAAAAAAAAGTCCAGAATATTATTTTAATAAAATATTATACACAAGTTTTATCGAAATCCTTCCACAAATAAATAATTTTTCGATATTTTGTTTTAAAAAACGTAAATCTCCTTAAATTTGACCTTTGACCTTAAATAGGGACAGTTTATATTGATTAAATTTAACTTCAATTTTCAAGATTGAGAACTTATATCAAGTTGTATAATATTTTGATGAAAGATATTGGAAGTATGAAAACACCAAAAAGATGTAGCCTAAAAGTTGAAAAGTATGATAAATCACAATTTTCTTCAAATCCGCTGAAACAAAAACGCTGCCCTCGCCAAATTAAAATAAGGATACTTACAATATTTGGCATTTTTAATCACATATATTTTGTTAATAAGACCTTAAAGTCCAATCGTTGATTTCGGAAAATTTCTTGAACAAAATTTTTGAAAAAGTAAAATTTGAGATTTTGAAATAGTGCTAAAAATACGTACCGTTTTGACATAAATTTAGTGGTCTTCGTAGCATTTATTGCCTTGGGAACTTGATAAAATTTGGCTGTTTTTCAATCGATAATATATTTTGTTGTTTTATTAGAAAGATAATTTACTCTAGATTGTGGTTTATTAATTAATTTAATTGAAACGCAATTAGTAATATCATAATTTTTGTGAAAAATATTTTTTTTTTTGATAATTTTACCATATAAATGCATATTTGAACTTTGAACTCAAAGCGCGTCCAGAAAGCATTGTCCGATTTGGCTCAAATTTTGTGCACTAAAGTTTTAGATCCAGTGTCACAATTATCTGACCCGGAAGTCTTGAAATTAAAAAAAAGGCTGTCACCCTACTGTATATGTCTCCACAATTCTTGTTTCAAATTTGAATAGTGTTTCAACATAAAAGGTAAAAATCCGCTATATCAGAAATACGTCCTCACTAAAACAAATTTACGAAAATATATGTGAGTTTTGACTAAAAATTTGTAGGTATTATTTTAGGGATTCATTATATAACACTAACATTTAAGCATAAAATGCTATTGGGTAGGCCTTACAAATACCCTTCGAATTAGTGTATGATTTCTTTGGACCAAAAGTGAAAAATCTGCAAAAAAAAAAAAAACAAGTAAGAGTGTTAAATTCGGCCGAATCTTTGATACCCTCCACCTGGGTTATACGTTTACATTAATATCTGGACTTCTTGCACTATTTGTAACTGAATTATTGCAACAAATGCTCTGAATTTTCAGCATTTTATAGAGGTGTCTACATATTTTAGGGCATAAATTGGCACAATGATACCCGATTTATCCCATTTTAAATACTAACCTGATCCAGTTAATTACAAATAATATTAATTTTAACCAGGTAAATGGTTTATTTTGTAATTTTTACCTTTTTAATTTAAATTTTTTAATATAAAGTTGCATTTTATAATTTACAATCCTTTTCAATTTTCCAGAACTATTAGTATATGACACATTTGTGAGTCCGCATAGATCAACTGTCAACTCTTACTTTTTTTATTGTATTAAATCTATCTTTGTGTCTTTAAATTAATTAAGATAATTAAGATGAAAATATTTAACAAATTGTTTTTTTTTAGTTAATATCTGAATATTTTACTGATACAAGGCAAAACTAAAACTGCCAAAAATGTCAGTCAAAACTATTTTGAATGTATTTGTTAAATATCGCAGAATTTTTTTAAATTTTAAACTTTAAATCTTTCTTAAGTCTAGTAATAACTCTATAATATGAAGGTAAATATGTGGCTTCTTTAATAACAATGACAAGTATAAAACGCTTTTTTGTACATTACATTAAAATATTATAAATTTGAACATAATTAATTTTAGAAAAATGTCCGATTCGTTTTTCGATGATGCTGAAAACACATCAAAGAAATACAGAAAATGAAGATTTGGCTTCAGTTAGTTGAGAGACGAGAAGCTAATAAATGCAGATGCAAGGCTTGTGAAAAAATATTAAAATGCGATAAATCAGATCTAAGTATACATGCTAATAACCACTGTTATAAAAAATCTTTTAAAACCAAGAACAAATATACTGCTTGAGTTATAACATCTCATTTGCAAGCCATTTTAATTAATTGTGTAAATTTTAAATGCACATCTAGCCATATCAAAAGGATGAATTACACAGAATTGTAAAAAAAATTTTTTAATAATATCTGTTAGCTTTTTATATTATTCTTATGTAATTCTCATGATATCTTATTTTTTATATTTTTTCTTCGTTTTTTATGTTATTTTTACAAAATTGAAATTGAAAATGTACAAATTAAAAATAAATTTTGAAAAAAGTAGTGTAGGGGAAAAAGTGGGTGTAGGGAAAAAAGGGAATTTTTGTCATAAGCGTAGAAATTTCTGAAAAAATCTCCTGGCATCACTAGTACCTATTAAAAAACAATGTAAAAATTTTAACAAGACAAAGCGATACGGACTTACTTTGTTCAAAAGCTTCCACAAGACTGCATGAAATTGTTGCTTACTTTACTCTTTAGTGAATATTTTCGTTTTTGTTCGGCTGCATATATATCAGAAGCCGATTAGATTTCGGTTTACTGGTGCTGCTATGCATATGTGTGTTTGTTAACAAAAATATACGATATCCCAGTCATCATTTCGAAGATTGTTTTATTAAAAATTACCTTATTGTGTCTTCTTCGAGCACTTTTGATGATTAAAAACTGGTTAATCACATGCGCTATTAGAAAAAGACTAGAAAATGATTTTTGCTTACTCTTAAAAAGTGATTTATAGAAAAATGACATTAAATACGACTCAAAAATGAGTCGAAACTGATCAGAAAAGTGGATAAAAGGGACTCTCAAGAAGATTCGCGGGTAGGGTAATATTTCCTCCCAACAAAAGAATATTTTGTGATCAGCAAAAGAGCGCATTTATGACTGTTTTAATAGCACATATGAGTCAAAATAGACTCTACATGATCATTTATTGTATAAAGTGCTTACTGGGATTTTATTCACTATCTGTAGAAACAGGTTTTTTAAGTAAAACAAATCTGCACACAATTTCAATTCTATTTCGTTCCCAGGGCGAAGCTTGATCATTGCACTTTGATTGAGTTGAGCTCCGCGACTATTCATAATGTGAATAGCTCGTGCCTAAAATTTTTGGTGGTTGGAAATGGCGTTTATGTAAAGAAAATCATGAATGCATGTTTCCCAGGGCAAGACTCGATCACTGCACATTGATTGAGCTAAGCTCCGCGGTTATTCTTAATGTGGATAACTCATGCAAAAAATTTTCGTGAATGGCGTTTGCCTCCGTCCCGACATTAAATAACAAATTTTAAAAATTTTTTGTAATTAACATCTTTTTTTAACATCTGACAAAAAAAAGTATTTTTTTAAACATCAATTTTTTTTTACAGGGTAAATATTTTATGGTTTACCTACTACTTTTAAATGCAAGTATGCAGAGTTTATACATGTCCTAAAAATACAACCCTTAAAACCATACTATTTTTGCAACTCTACAAATTTCAGAATTTTGTATAAATAAAAAAAAATACCGATTTCTTTTAATATGCGCTTATTATGGATATACATATACAGAATATATGAATATTATCTATAGTATTTTGATATTGGCAACAGTAGTATGTATCAATTTGTAACATTTTGTGATGTTATAAAAATGACAGAATATTGATATTGATTTTATATAGTTTCTTTTATTAATTAATTAACTTAAATATTACACCAAAAAATATTGATATTGATGAATTTTTATATTATTAACACAGCGACCACAAAAACAACATGCACAGCTATGACAAAATACAAAATTTAGGAAAACAATATAGGAAAACGTCATATTTTTTTTTACCTTTTCAGTGATTTCTCGGCACCTATGAAATCTATTGTCATGATTTAAAAAACAGAAACCTTCTCCTGATATCAGTGAATTATTCTCACTAAAATCATTCTCACCCTAGCTGTCCTGTTGAGAGCGTTATCGTGACAAGAACACATATTCAAATCATATTTTCTCAGGATTTTTTTATTTCTTCGCTCAATTCTCGGGACCAGATTGACCGATTTGGACGCTTAGTGAATCATTTTTTACAACAACAAGCACCCTAGCTACCCGATTGAAGCCGTCATCGTGATTTCCACAGACAGACAGCCGGACAGACGGACAGACAGACAGCCGGACAGACGGACATCGCTATATCAACTCCGCTTGTTATAAGGATTACAAATATATATATTTTATGGGGTCCAGATTTTTTTTCTAATTATTACAAACGGAATGACAAACTTATATATACCCCCTGCACACAGGAGTGGAGGGTATAATAAGAAGCGGATATTTTTGGTAGCACTTTTACCTCCTAAATGTAAGACCTGGGGGCAAATCGTCGCATTGGATATCGAGTAAAATCAATCGAAATTCCATATTTTGGTTTATTATTTAAAGAAGGCAGACAATCGTCAGACCTTCTTCCACTTTTAACATTAACTATGGACATAGTAAAATTACTCTTAGTATTTTATTTTGGGAAATAAAAAAATAATTTCGATCGAAAAATTTCGATTACGAATGCAACGATTCGACTCCTGCTTTATTAGTAAGATAAAATATTCTGGGCAAATTTTATCAAAATCAAAGCGGGTGAGATCTCAAAAGCTTCCCTATGGAAAAAAATCATATGAACCGGTTCTAGAACAGCAAGTTTTACTTGACGATGCAGTAGATCGTAAGGTCATAGGACCGTTTCATATTACTTATTACTTATAAAATATGTAGATTTCATATGGAGACTTTATGCATATACTTTCAGAAATGCTGGAAAATGATTAAGTTAGTAGTATGTTCATAATGTAGAAGTCATTGGGAGCAGCTATGCCAACTCTTCTTAAGCAAACAGGCCAAAATAGTAGCCGAAAAGGCGTAAATTTGAATGAAACTAAAAGCGCTAGAAAGCGCTAGTTATAAAAAAAATAAATAAATTGTTATACTTTGAGTATTTGGTGAAGATGTACAGTGAAAGACAATACAGTGGAAACTTTTAGCAAAATACTAAATAGAGTGAAAAATACGTGGCCTCATATAGAGATGGAGTGTTAAGTGCCAAATTTGTCTGTTTATTCAGTAGGGCCAACTGTTATAAAATATGTGTCAAAATTTTCTGACATTTCATTAATTCAAAAAAAAAGTTACCGTTATAAAAATGATACTGCTTTTAAAGTTCGAGAAAAAATGGATTGCAAAGAGTTTCGTGTTTTGAATAAATATTTTTTTTTGATAAGAAAAATACTGCCTAAGCCAAAAAATGGATTGATAAACTTTATGGCGGATATATGCCGTCATATTCAGTCAGTAAAATGTGAAATTCCGAATATAAACGTGGTCGTACGAACACAAAATATACAGATCGTCCTCGTCGTTCAAATGTGGTAGTTGCTGAAGAAAACGTATTGAATGATCGAAATTTAAAGAGAGTGAGTTGGCTGACATCATATAGATATCAACGGGGTGAGTTCGGCATATATTACTTGATCATTTAAATATGAAAAAAGTTTCCGCTCGATGGGTGTCGCGATTTTTAACAGCTGACAAAAACTGAAACGTGTAAATGAATCAAAGTATGCTTTGGAGATGTTTGAAGTAGATTCAACTGAAGTTTTTCCATCGCTTTATAACAATTGATGAGGCGTAGACACCGATCTTCAACAGGCTGCCTGCGGAGTGGTTACAAGCATGCGGAAGCCGACCAAAGCGGCTCAACAGTCGCCTGGAAAGGTAATGTCCAGTGTTTTTTTTTTTTTTTGGATGCACATGGTATAATATTCATTGATTACTTGGAAAAAGGAAAAACAATAACTGTCAAGTACTATGTTGAGTTATTGGAAAACGATCCCACTTAAATAAGAAAAGCAATCTTTTACCATCATGACAATGCACCAGCGCACTGTGGACCATATTTTGAGAAGACGGACAAAAATCATTTTTTTATGGTAACCGATTTTAAACTTATGTTATTCATTTGAAAGTAAATACCAGTTAGCCACGGGAGCCAAAAAATTGCGACTCTATTTCAACTATATCACAGCGAAGAAGTTTTTACTAAAATTAAAAATTTCTTTGTAAATTTTAATTTTGAAATGACTGTAACTTTTTTGTTTTCAAAGATTTTAAAGTAAAATATATATTGTAGAATTTTGTAGCTCTTAAGCTATTAATGTTAGAAATATAAAGTCACTGATATTTAGATATTAGATATTTAAAAAATCAGTTTTTTAAAAAAGGTCAAAATTTTCCGAAAATCTCCTATTTAATAGAGCATAAATCCTGCCCACCAAAAGGCATTAAAATCTTGCACCCTTCTGTAGCCCGACCACTCCCCTACACTGTTGTACCCTATTGTATACCCGCCAGTTTCCGCCCGTGTGCACCAGAATAATTTTTTTTTTTTTTGACTCAAGGCCACTATGTGGTTATGGTATAATGAGTTTGCCCTGATGTTTGTAACTACCAAGAATATTGGGCCTATACCCATCTTTTATTATACGGATCCACTCAAAATCACTTTCTGAGTCGATTTAACGATGTCCGTCCGTTCGTCTGTGTGTTATGAATATAAAAGTTGGTCGTACCGGTGTATTTTTTTGCATGCGTTTATTTGTCTTTTATACTGACAGAAAAAGGAAACGGTAGAGTTGACACGAGTTGTTGTATATACTTATAAAAAAAGGGTTGAGACATAATGCGCTTAAATGTAAAATTATATTAATGGGTAAAATCTTTTTTATTTTAATAGGTACATTTACATAGGATTTTTCAAAAATATTAATAGTCGGAACTTGAATTATATAGTATAAATACCTGACAAAATGGGGAAAACAAAATTTAAATAACAGGTTAATGATAAAAAAAAAACTATTGCGGCAGACTATTTTATGCTATGCCTCAGCTTTTTAAAGGGGTTCAAGAAAAATGTCTACAGCTAGGCCTCATAATCGACCAACCAAAACAAGGAGAAAGAAACTCAAATAATGGAAATACTGCAAGGAGATTTTTTTCTGATCCAGAAACTGCAGCATCTATCACGATTCAAAATCATATTACAAGTTTTAGCATGCAGCAGAAAGATAAACGCATAAAAATTTGGAGAGTACGCCAATAAAACAGCTATACTTTATAACGAAAAATACTCTTAGAGATATATGCCAGTTTATAAAATTTTGTACCATGGGGAACAAATAATTCGAAACAATATGCTACCAATAGGAGATATATCTGAAGAAGCACCAGAAAAAAGAAGAAAAGACTACAGATTCCTTTGCGAGCACAACATGAGAAAAATGTCCAGATGTTGCACTAATGAAGATCTTATCACTATTTTGTTGTGCAACATTCGACAAAAAAAAAAAAAAGGAAAACTACCTCTATTGAATTAGACGAAAAAGCTAAACAACTTCTAGTAGATGAAAATCAAGGCTATTTAGAAGAAATATTTATTATAATTGTTTGATTTAAAGTAGTTTTTCAGTACACTAACAATAAGTTATACCCATTTTTATATAGCTAACAATTTTTCTTGATTTAAAAATTTATGTGTTTTATAAATTTACAATAAAAATTGATATAGAAATATTTAAAAAGACAATGAAAAAAATATTTAACTAAAGTAAAAACATACGACTTTTTAATTGAAACTTCTCTATCTTGAACCAATATCAGGCAACTTTTACGTTCCATGCTTAATAACTTATATTTTAACTCAGGCTCTTTCAAAAAAAAAAAAAAAAAAAGCCCTTGTGAACATTAGGACTAAAACGTTTAAATTTTCTGACAATATTTAACTTACAAAATTTTTAAAAAGTATTAGTTGTAAAATTAACTGAAAAAATAAGACAATATATAATAATAAAAAAACCTTTTTTAGCCTTTTAACACTTCACTTTTGTACTAAAATTCAACTAAAAATTAAAATGTATTTCAAACCCCCAATAACTTTTTGATGTGTAAACATCTATACGAGCAGGGGGTAAATTTCTGTTTCACAATACAATCACAAAAACAGCGTAACAAAATCAGTGTGACTTATGATTGTATTAGGGAACATATTATGATATGTAACTACATGTATGAAAATGAAAAATGAAATATGAAAAAATTAAAAACAAAAAATGAAAAATAAAAAATTAAAAATGAAAAATAAAAAATGGAAAATTAAAAACGAAAAATTAAAAGTGAAAAATGAAAAACAAAAAATTAAAAATGAAAAATGAAAACTGAAAAATGAAAAATGAAAAATATAAAAAGAAAAATAGAAAATGAAAAATTAAAAATGAAAAATAAAAAACGAAAAATAAACTTGTTGAAATAATAAATAATAATAAATATTTATATATTATGCAATTGATTGCTATAAGTGATACATAGATGACGCTTTCTGTTTGATTTTAAAAAAGTGCCATAAAAAATCTTTAATCACTAGATGTTTACACATCTCCCCTGTGATCGGACTCACATAACTTTTTTTATTATCGTTCGATATTTAGAGGCTAAAGTCCCACATAACAAACATACCAATATTCCAATCCTATCAAAAGTTATGGATTTATGACCGCCTTCTCGTTAAATGGTCCACTGTGCGCGCATTCATCTGCTTTGGCTTTAGAAAAATGAAGTCTTTATATTATGAATTGCTTTACCACCCCCGCGTTCTCCAGATCTGACCCCCAGCGATTATTATTTGTCCTCAAACTTGAAAATATGGCTCCAGGCACAGATATTCTCCACAAATGGAAAAGTCATATCAGAGAAGGAAGCCTGATTCGAAGTCGTATCGTATCGTTTTTCAAGGGTATCAAGATGTAACAGAATCGTTGGAAGAAGTTCACGTAACGGAGATTACGTTGAAGAACAAAATTGATTTCAAATCCAAACAACTAGTTTTTATACCCTATACCACTAAGTGGTTTGGGTATAATGACTTTGTGCTGCTGTTTGTAACAACCAAAAATATTTGACCTACACCCATCTTTAATTATACCGATCGACTCATAATCACTATCTGATCCGATTTAACGATGTCCGTCCGTCCGTCCGTCCGTCTGTCCGTCTGTGTGTCCATGTAAAGCTTGTAATCAAACTGCAGATCGCAAATATGAAATTTGGTATTTAATCTTTTATCGGCCATAGTATGAACGCTATTGAAATTGGTGAGAATCGGTCCATGTTCAGACCTAGCCCCCATACAAATGAACCCTATGAAATCAACATAAATTGCCATAAGATCCAAATTATCATACAAATCTTAGTCAAATTGGGTTTGTATGTATATATTACATCCATTTAGCAGTAATCCAAAAATGATCCCTATTGGACAACTCTAAGTCACAGGCCCCATATAGAGCTGCTTCCCGATATTCACTTAAATCTATCAAAAAACAAAAATATTGCACTGATTCTTCTCAAATTTTGTTTGTATATATTTTTGAAAAATACAAGAGACTTTACCAAACATGGTCAGGATTGGTCCATTTTTGGGCCTAGTCCCCATATAGATATAGCATCCGATATGAACTTTTTCATATCTGCAGCCGAAAAAATTAATAAAAATCCCACTCAAATTTGGTTTTTGCTTATTTTCTATATCCAGTTAGTTGGGCCTGAGAGATAGGGTCTCTAAACGAATGGTATAGGGTATCGTATAGTCGGTCTAGACCGACTATAATTTTCTTACTTGTTCTTGTTAGGCCAAGGAGTTTTCACTCCTTGTACTAATTTTCAAAAAACATATATTATATGTTCATTTAAGATTATGAACGAAACGTTTTTTTTTTTTAAATTTTCAGGTTCCTGTTAAATTTTAAAGGGAAGCATGTCATTTGAAGACATTATCTATAATATTAATAGGCTAGGCGATTCCTTGTGACTGATATTTTGTTCCGATTTTTATACCGATTTTGACCAAACGTATATTATTTGAAAGTATTTCTTTTTAGCCGTTTTGCAGATTTACAGATTTTTAAATTTTTTCCTTTACTTTGAGTAAATTGCATTTCAAGTTGCTACTAACACATACATAAAATTATACATATGCTATGTGTGTGTTTATTAAATTCGTTAATGTGTTTGTTAATGAGTTTGTCTTCTTCATTCACAATAATAATAAACCAAAAAAGTGTTGGTTTGTGAACTGGCTAAGTTGAAATTTGCCTAGAAATTCAGCGCCCGAAATTCGAGTGCACTCTGCTAGTATTTGTTATTTAGTTTGGAAAAAAAATCCATTGATTTGAAGTTATGCACTCCAATCTAAACCAGTTCTTACTCTAGTATTCCATTCAGGTAATTTTAACTTATCGATGTTCGTTATGTTCGTACTCTTCGATTTATTTTTCATCTTTAAAAAATTATTTTATCCACGCTGAGTAAACAAATTTATTTATTATTATGAAGTTAACTCAATTGACTTTTCTTTCGATTTAATTGTTTGCGCGATTCCTCAATATTATTGTCAAAAAAGGGCTTTTCAAAACTATAAACTAATTGTTAAATCATTACGGATAGTACAGGAGAGATTTCTTTTCCAAATAAAACTATTTTCTAAGCTTTTAATAACCGATATAAGCCATCAAAAAGTTTTTGGGGTCCGCACAATACAATATAGTTTAAATGAATTGATGTATTTAAAGGGCTCTGAAGCACTGAATTAAAATACCAAATGTGCAAAGTTAGTGCTTAATTAAAAAGGTGCTAAATGGGTGGTTAAAAAGCACTAAATCTAGCGGAAAAGCGCTAAATTGATATTGCTGATGGCGAATCATGTAAATAAGATCAACAACTAGTTCGGAACTTAGTTCACTTATTTTGGAATATACCACTATTTTTTGGGCCTACAAATAACCAGTGATACTTTGGCTCAGTCCTGCCTGCAAAAATTTTTTATAAAAAATTGATTTTCAAAACAAATATTCTTTAAAATTTATTTAGTATTTTAAAAATTTCATAAGAATACAAATTGTACTTAAAAGCTGCAACAAAATAAGCTTATCCTGTATTTAATTTGAAGAATTTCAATTTTTCTTTTATAGACCTCTAAGGGATTTTTAAAACCACATAATTTTATATCATTAAAATTAAATACCTTGGAAATGAAAATATGCTCTTCAAGCCAACAACATACTTTTTTAGTCCATTATAATAGATGTACATATAATACTTGGCCATACTGTGTGTGCCATTTTTTTATTTTATATATATTTTTTATTTTGTTTGTTGGCTCTTTATAAAGAGAATCTACTTGAACAAAAAGGTCTAGCTTAAGGGCAGTTAAGTTCAAATTGCAATAGAAAATAAACTTCTAACTCATGTTTATTAGAAAGAACATCCAACATACTCGTACATATTCATGTATGTAAGTATGTATTGTATACACTATACCAAAGAATATGTTTACTTTAAAAATTTCGTTCATACGAACTTCTAAAACAACTCTTGAAAAGAAAAACCAAGACATGAGCAAAAAAAAAAATAATCGGCAAATGGTAATTTTACCCTAAATTTAATGTTAGCATTAAAAGCCATACAGGAAATTAAGAAGAGGCCTTTATGGCATTAGATATCAGTTAATTTATGGCTATAGCCACTTTCTCAACAACAGCAGCAGCAACAACTAACAACAACCCCAATGTTTTGAATTTTCGAAGGTTTTAAGAAAGAAAGTCTAAGAAGAACTTTTAAGAATTTCAAACTTTTGTGTCAGATGTTTTAATAGATTTATATATAACGATAAATAGATGTGTATTTTTCAGAATTACATTTTTTTAATTTTTTTTTTTATTTATTTGTTTTTTTTATATATTATTATTTTGAAGAAAATCTAAAAAATAACAACATATGGTGACAAAGTCATTCAACATTATGTTATGCATAATAAACAGTATATGTAGCTGGAGAGATTTGGCGCAACGAAGAAAAAAAGAATGAATGAACACAAAACTTAAAAGACTCTTGATAAACATGCTTTAGGATTTGGCTGTCCAAACACTTGTCATGAAATTAAATTAGACTCTATGCAGACAAAAATTTACATACATATACAAATGTAAACAGAGAGTTACACGGGTAATACAAAACAAACAGCTTAGGGTCACATTCATGGTACTTAATACATGTGTACATTAGGGTGGAGTGAAGTTGTAATGGAATTTTATTATTTCGAACTTCGGTTCTAAGCAGGATTTGTGCAGATAGATGTAAGCATAAGAGTCCATCTTCAAAAAAAAAATTCGAATAAATTTAATCTGTACATATAAAATCTACAGTATGTATGTTTGTTGCTTGTATATTATAGGAGGCTAAGCCATTGGACCGATCTTCCTTAAATTTTTACCGAGTTTTAGTGTGTATTAGGATGGAACTATGGGCTATGCATTTTTGATATTTTTAGTGGGCGTGACACTTCCCATATAATGTCAACTTTTGATATCATATACACTTGTGGACATAGAATTAAGTTACGTATGCAATATATTTTTTTGAGTGAACAAATCACGGTACGTTATTTGTTGATTCATTCAATTTTTTTTCCAATATGCAGGACTGTTATCAATTGTAAAAATATAAAAAAAATTTTAGCATTTAAATTTTTAGTTTTGTAAACAGTCAATAATTTCTTAACGCATCGCCGAAGGTAAGTAGACAAATAACACAGTGCGACACGAAAAATATTACCATATACGGCCACCACTACGTGATAGAAGACCCAAAAAAAGACCCGTGTCTCCCAGTTTTGCCGCAAGGCATGCAATTTTTTTTATGGGCCTCCAAAGATTTGGGGCCTCGGCGTCATTTTTGCAAAAAACTGATCATTTTCTCAGGGTCATATCTAGCAAACCTTTCGGAATTTTGATTTACTCTCTGAGACAAAGTTGTAGCTTTTGTCATAAAGAATTTCAACATATGAGATCAAAAAACTTCATCTTCAAGATCAAAATCTCGATTTTTTTTTACCTTTTCCCCTGTTCAGGTCCATAGGTAGCAAACCGTTCAAAATTGAAGGCGACAATTAACTACAAAAATATACCTAAGATCTCAGTAAAAAAATCTCTAGAACATATGAACTTCCTAGGAATGATTCTTAACACGTTTAGGTAGCGCATAGGTAGCCGCAAAAGTCAAAAATTTCCCAACCAAAAAGCTCTCAAACAGAAAAACCTAAGCTTTCTTTTGAGCAGGGCATTTGAAAGGGCGTTTTTTGAAAAAAAAAATTCAAAAAAATTTTTGATATTGCAAAAAAAGTAAAAAATGTTTATTATTTTTTATTTTTTTAAAATTTTTTTTTCCGAAAGATTGAGGAACATTTGGGACAAATTTTGCTAAGAACAATAGGTAAAAAGTTACATGGATGAGAAAAAACACCTGTTTGGCCAAAATCTCAAAATTTGACCCCTCTAACTCAGAGAGTTCTCGACCGATCTTGTTGAAAAATTGTGCCTAAACTTCTATCCAATAGGACTAACTTTGGTGCAAATCGGAAAACATTGGTTTCAAAAGTTGGGTCACTTGATATGAAATGCCCCATATATGTATGTATATATCGTTGGAAAGAGCGTTGAAACAATTTAATTTTGTGTACAAAAAATTATATTGGTTCGTATTGAAATAAAATAAATTTCATAAAAAAATATTTTATGTCGGTAAATACAGACAAGTAGAGTAAAAGCCCTATTATCCGGCATCCAATTAACCGGAAACCACAGTTAACCGCAATTATATTTTTTGGCATTTTTTTGTTTTTTTCTCTCTTTCAGAAAAAAATTATTTTTTTTATTATTATTCGGGGATTCATAGAAAATAACATTCAATAAACTGATGTATAAAAAAAATTGTTTTCTGGTACATAAATAAACGAGACTCCTTAAAAATAAAGAAAACAAGCGAAATTCTCGTTATTCGGAATGCTGTCATCCCCAAGCATTTCGGATAACAGGGCTTTTAGTATGTAAAAATTTCGGTAAGTCAAAAATAATTTCATTATTTCAATTTGAGCATTTTTAAAAACATTTTGTGCATGCGTGCATGCGTCCTATTTGTATAAGAAATGAGATAGAAAAAATCTTAAAACACGTTCTTCGTCTTAACTTTTTTCACAAACATTATGTTAATTTTTTTATTTTTATTTTTTTTATTTTTTTATCAAGTTGATTTTGAAATATATGTCCGTTGGTACTAGATAATTTCTTGAAAATGAGAGACTAAATAAAAGTGCATACTAAAATAATTTTATATTTTCAAAAAAATCCGGCTTGAAAAACTTAGAGGCCAAAAATAGACCAAAGTGATTTGGTTTTTCTGTATACAAATGGGTAAATGCATGCTAAATTATGGGAAAATACCTGTTAAGTCTATAGGAAATGCATGCTAAATGGTAAAAATGCACGTCATGTGCATGTTTTTGTTTTTTCGAAAGATTTTTTTTATTTACAGCTTTGAAAATCATTTTTCTTAATTTAGCCTGCAATTTCCCTACATTTAACATGAAAATTTTTCTAATTTTTAACAGAAAAATTGCTATTTTTAGCATGCATTTTCCCATAAATTTGCCCAAATTTAGCAAACATTTTGCCATTTTTGACATGCATTTTTACCATTTGCCATACATTTCCTATAGACTTAACAGGCATTTTCTCATAATTTAGCATGCATTTTCCCGCTATTACCAAGCGCTTCCCTTAGTCCCGATTGAAATGATGCTGCATAATGGACGAAGAATCGTATGCACTAGCAGGTTTTTCGCAGTTTCACAGTCAAAATTTTTATGTTGCTAATACTCGGGGAAGATAACTTTATTATCGAAAAATCAGGCAAAATTTCCAGAAAAGTTCCTGGTATGGCAAACTGTATGCAATTGCGCAAAAGAAGCAAGTCATTTGTCACAACGGGCTCTATAAATACCGAAATTTATATTTTGACCCGATTTGACATATTGTCACTATGGTAAGAAAGCTTTTGAGAGAAGCAAACCTCCAAACTGTCCAGAGCTTAGGCCAGTAGAGAGATATTGGGTTTTTGGCGAAAATGTATAATATTTCAATCAGAGATATACTAACTATTCCAAAAATGTAACAGAAACCACTAAAAAATCCATAAGTTCATGAGTAGTGACTACAACTATAAAAATCAAATTTTTTTGTAAGCTTTAATGTAATTTCAATTACATAGAACAACTCAAAACTCAATGTTCAATATTTTCCTTATTGTTACATATTATGTATATTAAAATTTTTTTGATCTCACTCTTTGATACCGTTAAATAATGTAAATAAAATTCAAGCATACACTTTTACCGCTCCAACCTAGTGTTCATAAATATATAATTTAAAAGAATGGGGGGAAAATTGTTCTTAGTCGCAGTATATTCTGAATTTTTCAAATAAATATAAATTTTTTATATAACCCAGCAAAAATTTTCACGACATTTTTTTATTTAATTTTTTAGTTTCATAAACCAATTTCAGATTTAATGAAAAAATTATGTGAACTCTAATTTTTCAATTTGCCTCAAAGTTCAAGGGATGTTTATATTGATTAAAATTGTTTTGAACGACCTCTTCCTAAGCTGATGGCACATTTTTTGATCATTTGGTCCAGGCAAAAAAAAAATAAACATAATATGCCTCCAAAGGCAGACCAACATTCATATCAACAATAATAACTACACAAATGTTTGAGTAAATTGTTTAAAATTATTTCACAACCAATAATTTTATTTATTTCACATACATTTACCCATCCACCATATGAAAAACATACTCTTGTGTAAGAAATGGCCTCTGCTTATTGCCAGATATTTACAAACATAGGCGAAGCTTTGAAATAAACATAACAGTACTTTCCATGTGTCGTGTACCCTTTCATTATGTAGCTGTGCTTAAAATTCAGCTTCAAACAGGGAAAAAACACACACTTGACAAAAGAAAATTCAATTCATTTAAAACTAATATGAAGTAACTAGACTTTGTGTCCATATAACTTGTAGAGAAATATTTGCTTATATTCCTTTGGTAGCTGTTCAAAGGGTCTGTAACGCTTTTTTTGTTTTGTTATTATTATATATATATATATATACCAGCCATACCCTAAGGATATTTTGACTCTTTCTTCTCTAGTTTTAGTTTCAAAACTTAAACTGTTTAGTCATGAAGTCAATTCTAGCACAGCACAGACTCACACACAAACATTTAAGCGTAAGCGTACATATGAGAGGATAAAATTCCATTCATAACAGCAGTTTCTGGATTACACTTTTTCCAAGTTAGTTGATAAGAAATTATTCTTGCACTACAAAAATTTTCCTTACAATTTAATAATTGTTGAAGTTAGTTCTAAGGCAGCTTCTTCTAATTACCGCAGTCATGATTGAAATTACACTAGCTGAGAATCAAAGTGCATATATTATTTGCATATTTTATTTGGTATACTTTTGGAGCACATAAGTGACCTCACTAAATGTGATCCTAACCGGACTATTTTTGGTCTAGTCGCCATATAAATAACTTGATATCGGGTGGCGTTATTTGGCAAAAATAGTCGGTTCAAGATAATATTTTTAGTGAGGGCACTTATGCCACCAAGTTTTAGTAAAATATGTTTTACTTACAAGTCATTAGATAGATTTAAGTTAATATCGAAAGCCTTCTTTATATGGGGACTATGAATAAAATTAGTCCTACACTTTTCCTTCTTTGAATAATGATTTATGGAAATTATGAACAAATTATCAAATGTTATACTTAAAAAATAATCTAGTAATCAATTTGTCGAAACCATGGGTGCTAGGTACGAACATTAGGGTGGCCCTTGATAAAAAAGTGTTCAAACTCTCGTTCTCACCCTCCTAGAAATATGCGAATAGCAAAAAAACAGAGAAATATAAAGTTTTGGGTCAATATAAAAAAATTTAGAGGTGCTTAAGACAACTGAAAATGTTTATGATTTGATGATTATGATGATTTTATAAAATAAAGCACAATTTTATTTTCCAACCCATAGTAAGGGTTTCATTTTTAAATATGCCAAAATTCAAAGTTTGGCCTCTGCAAGGATTTATTCAAAATTTTTAGCGTGGAAGACTTGCACACTTGGTTATTATATTTTAAGAATCAGATCTAAAAATTCAAAATATTGGAATTTTTTTAATAAATTGCCTTTTATTAGCTTGGGGTCATATGTGACTCCAAGTTCAAAAGGGATAATGGGGTCATACAATTTTTTTCCGAAACCCTAGGCTATTCAGATTAAATATAACATATAAAAGTAGAAAACTGATAAATTTTTTAAAAAAATAATTTAGAAAGAGTACATTTACTGAATAATTCACAAAAAACTAAGTTTTCTTGAAATCCGCAAAAAATAATTCTTTGTAAAAATATCCTGGCAAGGGAATATACTTAAAAATTCACACAGTCAACTCCAACATATATTTAACAAAACTTTAAAGTGTCAGATCAATTTTTTGAAATTTTGAATTTTTTAAAACTTAAAAAAGGAGATTTCAAAATTTTATCAAAAAAATTTTCCATCTTCTCATTACGCAATAGGTTAAAAACGTGGTAATAAAATTGTGCTTTAGATCTGAGATATCATAGGTATAGGACAAAAAAAAAACAAGTAAGAGTGTTAAATTCGGCTGTGCCGAATCTTTGATACCCTCCACCTCGGTTTCAGTATTGATAATAAATGTAAACAAAATATTGGAAAAATATGCATGCATTTCGTATATGCATGCGTTTCCGGTTATATGACATAACTTCTCGTTTAATTTAGTTTTTGCTAATTAAGTAGCTCGCCCTTACCTCCATTGCAAAGGTAGTGGTTGTGTAGGGTGGCTATATGCATTAAATCGTATTAATTGGAGATGGCTGAATAGTTTCTTTTAACTGGCGAAATATTTTTTCATTGCGGCCATATAGGTCGGATGGAGTATCAAAATAATAACCAAAAAAAGCTCTCTCAATTTTTTTATTAAAATATTGCCATATTTGGAAAACATAGAGAATAAATTTAGAATAATAAATAATCAAATTAGGGATGCCAAACGCAAAAAACCAAATGTCCCTAACACTTTAAATAAAATAATTTGTTATCTTTATTTTCTGAAAAACTTCAAATATTCATCCAAAAAAAATTGTGAAAATTTCTATATAAATAACATTCTCATCAAATTGCGTTTATTTATGTAACAATTTTTTTGTTCGCAATTCTTAAATATCATTTGAGGTTTTATAAAATTCATTGAATTTAAATTAATATTTTCTGTAGTTCGATTCTGTAAATTTCAACGATCCGACAATCGCAACATATATATTGACAGCTATTGTTGTTTGCACTAAGGATTAAGTGATTCACTAAGTAAATACATCTTAACGAGTAAATACATCTTATTTAAATTGTAAACAAGTGGCATATCTGTCAAAATAAGCGAAAAAAAACAAATTACTTCGTGTTTGACAGGATGATTTTATGTTTATGTTTAATATCTTTATTTTTTTACTAATATTTCTGTTTATTTATTTGAAAATGAAATAATGAATTGAATATGAATATTTCACTATTGAATATTTTCACTATTTTATGATTTTTATTTATGTATGACGACATATCAACCTAAAAATTTAAGTTTTTATCGATTGAATAAACAACACAAAAATGGTTGTCGTTTAGATAACAACAACAGCTGACTTTAACAATAGCGAATATCGTTTAAAAATTTTACTTATAATTTTGCTTTTCTTTTTTTAACAATTCGACTATCGTTAAAAGAAGTTACTTAAAAGCTATTAATTTCTCCTGAATGCCAATATTTTTTTTAATGTAAACATTTTTTAAATGTAAACATATTTAGTGTTTTTTTTGGAATTTGATACAATTGATGTCTTCTAAATTTAAAATTATTATTTCCGACGTTTTGATATGATTTTCTGAAATCCAATTAATATTTTATAATTTATAATTGGAAATTTTAATTCCAGTTTTTAGAATTGATATTTTCCAAAATTTTAATGGAAAATTTAAAAAGTGCAATTTTGTGTTTATGTGAATAATAATGCTTTAGTAATTATAAACAATTTTTAATAATTAGATGTAATCCCAATCAGATATTGTGTAGGTAGAGCAGAATTATAATTCTATGTAACTATGTAGAACTGTTTTGAAAGCAAAAAACTCATTGCTAAACGCGGTAACTCTATTTTGTAAAGACAACAAAAAGTTAATATGCCAAACTTATGTTCATATTTGTAAAAGAATAATGAAAAAACCTATGAAATAAAAGACCAGCCCGTGTAAACCCTTAACATCGTTCTGTATGATATCTATTTCACAATATTAACTTTCATGTTAAAATAGAAATAACTATTGCAAAGCTAATTAGAACAAACAAAAATTGTGGCGCCATCTACTGTGACATAGTCACGCTGAGCAAAATGAAGTAACACTGTGTTAATGCAAAAGAAATGTATTTTCCTCACAACAAAATATTGCAGAATTTTATGTAATTAAAATAATATACCGATTTATTTCTAACATGCAGTTATTATGGATATATGTATATAGAATATATGTAAATTATTTGTATTATTTAATATGTGTATGTATGTATATATAAATATTACACACAAAAAAATACAACATCAAACGTTATTTTTGTGTTTTTCTCTTTAAATAAATTAATACATAACAATTTTTTTGCTAAATTTACATTGTTTTTTTTTATTAACAACTAGGTATTTTAGCATTATTTGCATTAGATGCTGGTGAATTTTTACTCCCTTTATATTAACTCGTAGTGTCTGCTTGTCGAAAAAATGTTGGTTCGATTTTAACCCCTTTCCCGTGACCCAATCGATCTGAAACTTTGCAGGCATGCTCGTGGCAATGACAGAAATGATCTAGTAAATTTTTTTAGTGATGCCAAAACAATGGAAACTTTAAAATTTTTCTACCACGGTTGATAAAAAAAATTGTACATAGGGTTAGTTTTTATTATATTATTACCACAACGACCACAAAAACAACAAGTCCAGCTATGACAACAATACAGCATTTAGAATAACAACAAGAACAATATAGAAACATCATATTTTTCATTTTTTTTTTTTTTCAGAGATTTCCCTGAACCTGTTCCAACGATTTTAATGATTTTTGAAATAGAAATCTTCCCATTAATTTGCTGAATCATTCTCACTAAAAATGATCACCTTATCTATCCTATTGAGGGCGTGATCGTGACAGAACAACATAGAAAATTATATTTTTTCAAGACTTTTTTAGTTCTTCATTCAAATCTCGGGCCCTAATCAACCGATTTGGACGATTTTAAATAGCAAACTTCTCAGGATGTTAACGCATCATTTTTTATGTCAACAAGCACCCTAGCTGCCCGATTGATGCCGTCATCGTGAATTCCACAGACGGACAGACGGACATTGCTATATCAACTCTGGTTGTTATAAGGATCACAAATATATATATTTTATGGGGTGCAAATTTTTTTTTCTTATTATTACAAACGGAATGATAAAACTTATATATACCCTCTGCACACTGGAGTGGAGGGTATAAAAATGATGTCTTTAAAAAATTTCTTAAAGTTGAAAAAATTTCCGTCAAATTTCACGACCTAGTTTATTTTTGGCACAATAGAGGTCTGGGGCATTTGCTATTTCTTGGCGAGTTTTTATTCGATTTTGAAGTTATATAGTTTTTAAAAATATAATTTAATACTGAAATCGATTCATATAACAACTTGTAAAAAAATTAAACTATAGAAGGAACTTTTCGTAAAATCAGAAAAAAGTCACATTTTCAGTCGCGTTGAGGCACCTCTAATTTTTTTTGATTGACCCAAAACGTTGTATATCTCAGTTTTTTGCTATTCGCATACTTCTAGGGGGTGAGACCTTAAATTCGAACACTTTTTTTCCTCCATACAAACAAGGGCCACCCTATTGAACATGTACCGATCTTATCCCGTTTTCAAATTTTGAGCTGAAGTTTGCAAAACAAATATTGAAATACGTTATTAATAAAGCAAAATTTTAAAAAGTTGAATTTTGTTACAGCAAATAACTTATCAAAAAAATATCAAAAAAATAGCAGTCTATGCTTACGGCATACGGCATAGCCATATTTTGGCACAATGATGCCCGACTTACCCCACTTTTACTACCAATATGCTCAAAGACAACTATCTAGAACTATCTTTAATTATACCGATCGACTCAGAATCACTTTCTGAGTCGATTTAGCGATGTCCGTCCGTCCGTCCGTAGGTGTGTCCGTCCGTCTGTGTGTCCATGTAAACCTTGTAATCAAACTGCAGGTCGCAAATTTGAATATATTTTGATGAAATGCGGCCATAGGATGAACGCTATTGAAATTGGTGAAATTCGGTCCATGTTCAGACCTAGTCCCCATACAAATGACCCCTATGGCTTCGACACAAATTGCCATAAGTTCCAAATTATGATCTAGATCTCAGCCAAATTGGGTTTGTCCAAAAATAATCCATATAGGACAACTCTTAGAGCTGCTTCCCGATCTTCACTAAAACCTATCAAAAACAAAAATATTGCACCGATTTTTCTCAAATTTGGTTCGTATTTATTTTTTCAAAATATAAATGACTTTACCAAATGTGGTCAGGATCGATCCATATTTCGACCTAGTCCCCATAAAAAAAGAACATCCGATATGAACTTTTTCATATCTGCAGCCAAAAAAAAATTAATAACAATGCCACTCAAATTTGGTTTGTGCTTATTTTCTATATCGAATTGGTTGGACCAAAGAGATATAGTTTCTAAACCATGGTATAGGGTATCGTATAGTCGGTCTACACCGACTACAATTTCTTACTTGCTTACTTTTAAAAAGTAACGAAAAGTTTTTTTAATTTTTTTTAAGTTAGAGATTATGATCAGATCAGCAGCAGTGGCTATTTATCTGCTTTTTTTTAATCAGTTTCAGTCCCATTTAGACATTTTGAAAGATGAAAATATTTACTTTAAAATACAAAATCAAATTTGGAATACTGTCAATTTTTAAATTTAAAATTGAAAGTATCACTTCCAAAAAACTGACCAGGAACTGGTGTAGTTGTTAAGTATGAATGTTTGTGTATGAGTGGGTGTGTGTATGTGTGTACGAGTGTGTTAAGTGTGCATATGATTGTGTCTACACATGTCTATATGTGCTTCTAAGTAAGTGTCTTTTGTATGAATGTAAATGTTGTCTGATGATGCTTGGGGGGACTTTAAATGCCTTTTTTTTATTTGCTAAATGCCATATTGCAGTTATGTACATTTCAAGCTATTAAAGGTTAGAACAAATACTCAAATACAGACTGACTGACTAAATTAAATAAAGAATGAAAATAAAAAAAAAGCCAAACACCCCCTCTCCCAGCCATTCTAACCAAAAGGCTTGCATATTTTCATACATATGCTGGCCGCTTATTGAAGATAATGATGAAAAAGGGGGAATATTTTCCTTTATTTGAATTACTATGCCTTATTTCACAGTTAAATCTTTATTTTTTATTTTTGTTTTTATTAAATGTCATAATTTATATTTCAAATTATTATTCTAACTTTCTTCTGTAATTATCATCAAAAAAAAAAAAATTCTTTTGTTAAACATTTTTTAGTCAGGCAAAACCCCTTTTATACAGGTTTCTTTGTCTTTCAAATATACTTGAACAATTTTAATTAAGTTTTTCTCCTAATAATTACAATTTTTCCACAAATTCCAACTTTAGTAGAGATTATATAGAACATCAATGACCAAAGGGATTGTGTTATACACTTTTCTTTTTGTTTCAGTTTTATCAAATTATACCTACAATAAGTGTGTCAGTCATTAGAATCATTCTTTCATTCAACCAATTCACCACATGATGACGTGCTGCATTACAAATTTCATTTAAAGAGAAATTTTTATGAAACGAAAATCCGATTTTCATTTAAGGCAAAAACACAAACAAATTTAGGTACCTTTATTACTCTTACATCTAAGTATTTATACCAGTGACATTTGCTAACAACCTGTCCAAAACTGATGGACTGCCTGCTGGATTTTTCTTTTTTGATTTTTTTTTTTTTTTTGGCAAATAGAGGGAGTTCTGTTGGAATATTTTGTATAGTAAATGTATACATACATAGGTAGTTTATGTGCATAGTTGATTTTCCATGCAGAAATTATGAAAACAAAAACTTAAGAGGATTACTTTATTGACTGGCATTACTGAACGTATGCATGCTGGAGTGTCAGCATTGCTGCCAGTATTTAAGGTAAGAGTATGTCAGTTGTTTTGTTTTTGACAAGAAGGTTTTACGAAATGAAAATATTTAACAAATTAAATTAAAATAACAATTACTAGAAATACTCAGGATTTTTCTATACTTTTCATAGGGCTTCATAGGGCTTAAAATAAAACTATGATGACAGACGGCAGCAAAATTACACTTGGAAAAATTTCTTGGTTATTTTCTTTTATATAAACAATTTAAAGGCCATCTTAACTGGGAGTGGGCCTACATATAAAGGTATCAAAAAAAAAAAAAAACTATGATAGTTTTGATATCAAGTGCCTCATTTATCAGAAAGGTCCGTTGTTGCAGAAATTTTAATATTCTATACCTTCCAGTGTTCCAGTTATTCCATCCAGAGAAACTAATACCGATTATCAAGCACTTTACTAATCAGAATTTTTGAACTTATTTCGAGCCGTCGACTACTTGAAAAAAACTGAAACCGAATTATTGTTGGAAAAAAGGGCATTATTAAAAATAAAATTCCCATAACGCAGTAGGCAAATTATTTAATTTTAAAGCAAATGTTGCACAAGGCGAAATAATAAAAAAGGAAATTGTTTCAACCATTGTTTACAGTTCCGTAGGAATCAAAATTTTTGGATTTTTTTTAAAACAATTTTTTTACCGAACACTTAAGTATCCGGGTAGTTAAAATGTGAACTACCCGAATATTCTACTACATCGAGTGAAAAGTACATGGCCTCTCATAGAGATGGCGCGGTAACTGCCAAGTTTTTTGTTTATTCAGTAGGGCCAACTGTTAGAAAAATTGTATCAAAATTTCATGACATTTCATTAATCAGAAAAAAATTTACCGTTATAAAAATGATGCTGCTTTTAAAGTTTGAGAAAAAGTTGAATGCAAAGAGTTTCGTGTTTTAATTAAACCTTGTTTTTTGGTGGGAAGAAATGCTATCCAAGCCAACGAATGGACTTATAAACAATATGGTGAATCTTCGCCGGCACATTCAATGGTTAAAAGGTGGTATTCCACGGTCGTATAAGCACAAATGATGCAGATCGTTCTGGTCGTCCAAATGAGGTAGTCACCGAAGAAAACGTAAAAAAATGCACCAGGTTGTATAGAACGATCAAAGGATTAAAGTGAAAGAGATTGCTGGCATCATAACGATATCATCAGAGCGAGTTCGGCATATATTACATGATCTTTTAAATATGAAAAAGCTTTCTGCTCGATGGGTGCCTCGATTTTTAACAGCTGAACAAAAACTGAAACATGTTCAATGACCATTGTTCATTGTTCATGATTCAAGGTATGCTTTGGAGATGTTTGAAGTCAATTCAACTGAATTTTTACGCGAATTTATAACAATGGATGAGACGTAGATACCGGTCTCCAATAGGCAGTCTGCGAAGTGGTTACAAGCGTACGGAAGCCGACGATAGCGGCCGTGGTATGATATTTACTTATTACTTGGAGAAAGGAAAAACAAAAACTGCCAAGTACTATGTTGAGTTATTGGAAAGATTGGCAGAACAAATTAAGGAAAAATGACTCCACTTAAATAAGAACAAAATCTTGTACCATCATGACAATGCACCGGCGCACTCATCTGCTTTGAATTCAAAAAATGTAAGTCTTTACATTACGAATTGCTTCCCACCCCGCAGTATTCACCAGATCTGACCCCCAGCGATTATTATTTGTTCGCAACCTTGAAAAGATGGCTCCAGGGGAAAATATTTTTCATATATTAAGAAGTCAATTCAGAGACAGAAGCCTATTTTAAAGAGTTTTATAAATCCGTATTTTTTCAATGGTATCAAGATGTTAGAGTATCGTTGGAAGCAGTGCATTTCACTAAACAGAGATTACATTGAAGAACAAAATTAATTTCAAATCCATAAAGCTCGTTTTTCGTTGCTTGGTCACGGAGTTTTCACCCCACGTAGTAAAATCAAAGTAAATTTGATGATCAAATTCCATTGATATCTTGGATATTAAAAATAAACAATTGAAAAAATTATACGATACCTTACACATCAGGCGCTTAGAAAAATGGTCTTAGGCCCAACTAATTATAAATAGAAAATAAGCATAAACCGATTTGAGTGGCATAATATTACTTTGTTTGCCTAAAGATATGAACAAGTTCATATCGGAAGCTGTATGTATATGAGAACTAGCTCGAAAAATAGACCGATCTTGACCATGTTATTATTTTTTTTTTTTTTTTTTTGCAAAAGCAAATAAAACCAAATTTCAGAAAATCTGTGCAAAATTTTTGTTTTTCTTAGACTTAAGTGAAGATCGAGATGCAGCTTCATATGGGGGCTATGACTAAGAATTATCCTATATTTTTGGACTACTGATAAACATACACAAACAAAGTTTGACCGAGATCTATATGCTAATTTGGATCTTATGGCAATTAAAGTTGATTCTTATTTAATACCACAGATCGTAAATACAAAGAAATTTGGGTGGAATTAAGAATATGTGTAACTTCGTATTAAATTCAGCATATTATAATATATTAGCAGTACAGTATGGAACAGTTGTTTCGCATCCGATAACTATATATTAATACGTGAAGGTAAATTTTTAGTTCCCCTTTTAAGCAATATGCGGGCACCGAGGAGTGTGAAAAATGGCATATATGTATATAGTTCGTATGTAGGAGAAGCTGAAAATTATAAAAATTATGTTTAATCTGACTTAAAAATATATTAAACTAAATAAAATAAAATATTTATAATAATTCGTTACGCCCTGTTAATGCGAATGATTTAAATTATATATCAGACGCTCTGTGTTGAATTGTGAATTGCTAAAATTGACTAACATACCTTTAGGCTCATTTAGGTATTCATTTATTTTATATATATATAGATTAAAAAACATTGGAAGACAAAAATTTAATGAAAAAATATTTCCTAGAATTTGCACTCGAATTTCGTTTTATTGTTTCACTTGGTTCAATATAATTATAATTATAAAATAAAATATAAACGACATTTTTTATTTTTTGTAGCATGCAGATATAAATATGTTTATATGGGATGCGCTAATATGGGGACTAGGTCTAATCATGGACCGATCATGACCGTATTTAGTAGGGTTACATCTACTAGCCAAATTTAAGAAAAATCATAATTTTGTCAATCATAATTTTGTCTTTAATAGATTTTATTGAAGCTCGGTAAGCAGCATTATGTGGGGACTGTTTAGTTTTGGAATAATCGTTGGGCAAGGAATAAATTTTGGGGGAACAAGATCTGAACTTTGATCGATGTTCATCAATTTCAATACAGATATGGACAACAAAAATTTGTATACCGCATTCAAACCAGGTATATTTATATTACATGCGACTTGTAGTCGAGCTTTACATATCACACATACTACGGAAGGACATTGTTAAATCTACTCTTAAAGTGATTTTTTGGTAATAACAAACGTTAGCAAAAATTCACAGAGTATAAAAATGTGTTGATTACCAAAACATTAGTTACAAATATTTGTTTTTTTTTTAATGTTAATGTTAACACAATTTTTTCCGAATTTAATTTTTACATTTTTAGGTCACAATTTCTGTGAAGGAGGGGAGTATACTCTCACGCAATAATATTATTGAAACGTAAACGTTAAACTATTAATTAAAATGATGTCTCGACGAGTTTTAGTTAATAACTGAATTCGCAATACTGTGAGCTCATAATCGGATTCAGCGCAAAAAAAGTATACTCTGGTTCCAGGAACTGGAGTTTTTTAAAATTTCATCAAATCTTTAAATTTAAACTTAATATAAAATCCAGTGAGTGACAGACAAAATTATAACTGCTCACTGATTAAACAAAAGTATATTATTGGGAACTACTTACATTTGATATTTTTATAGACGTGGAAGCCAGCTAAAAAAAAATAGATAAAAAATTAAATAAATAATTAAATAAAAATTTAAAAAAAGCGTAAAAATACATAATTTTATTAATGTCTATAATATTAATAGGCTAGGCGATTTCTTGTGACTGATGTTTTGTTTTACCGTTTTATCCCGATTTTGACCAAACGTATATTATTTGAAAGGCATTTCTTTTTAGCCGATTTTCAGATTTACAGATTTTTAAATTTTTCCCCTTATTTTGAGTAAATTGCATTTAAAGTTGCTACTGACACATACATAAAATTATACAATGCTATGTGTGTGTTTGTAATAAAAATGAGTTTGTTTTTTGCGTTGATTTGTGAATTGGCTATAATTGATTAGCATACATTTAGGGTCTTTATTTAATGAAAAAATAAATTTTTCTAGAATTTGCGCTTGAATTTCGAGGGCTGGAATCTGCTAGAATTACTTAAATAGTAAGCAAAAATCAATTATTTTTCACTGTGATTCAAGCATTTAGTAATTTCTAGAAGGAATTTTCAATAATTCTTAGTTTTTTTTTTTTTTTTTTTTTTTTTAATTTTCACTTAATAAAACTATTTAACTACTTAGTCGCTTGATTATAGAATTAATTTTTAATCTATAGTTTTAAAGAATATTAAGCAATTGTATTAGTGATTTAACATTTTTAGAGAATCAGGATTTTCAAAATTTTTTGATCACCTGATATGGAAGAAAACAATAGTTTATCATCTATAAGAAATTTTGCTTCTGAGGGCATTTCACCAAAAGTGAATTTTTTTAAGTTTTCCAAATCTTAAAGCGGAATAGAACTGACATGACCCAAACGATTTTTTAAAAGTCGGCACCCAATTTTTTTTTTTATCCAAAAAGATGTAGTTATGAAACGTATTTTTATACCCTCCACGCCACAGCGGCAGAGGGTATATAAAGATTTTTCATTTCGTTTGAAACGCATCAAAAAGCTTATATCCGACCCCATAAAGTATATATTTTCTTGATCCTTATCACAGCTCGAGTCGACACAGCGATGTTCGTCTGTCCGTGTATCTGTCGAAATCACGCTCATTCACAAAAAAACCACATACCTGGATCAGGTTATGAAAAAATTATTTGTAATGACTCCCACCAGATTTGTGTTTAAATTGGAGTAAATCGGTAGTCAGTGTGCTGAGATATGAGCAAAAATTTGTATATACCAAACAAACAAATTTATATACACCAAACAAAAACCAAGTGCGTTTGTTGTAATAGTTCAGTGGTTGAGCTAGGTTAGTAGTGTTGCCACATATTTTTTATCGTTATCACGATATAATCGCCAATATGAATGAAAAATATAATCCCTAAAAAAGTCAAACAAAATGTACCATAAAAAAAAAAATGAAAAATAAAAAACCAAAAATGGAAAATAAAAATGAAAAATGAAAAATGAAAAATTAAGAATTAAAAAATAAATAAAAATGAATTGATGTTAAAACTAGGAAAACACTGAATTTTAACTGAAATTCGTTTCAGAAGTAATTTATCTCATGTTCAATAAATGCAACAGTTAACAATTTAGTTTCATAACCAAATTTTTATTTTTTATATTTTTAATTGATTTCAGCGACAACGTACCAACCTTCAAAAAATTAAAAAAAAAAGCTTAACAATTTTATAATAAAATTCGTTAAAAGCTGTTTTAGCTTATATTCGTGAGCAATAAGCAGATAATTGCACCAAAGATATATCACAATGGATTGTTTTCATCCCAAGAGCACTGAAGGATTAAATAAAAAAAATTAACGAAATTATATTTCTTAAATTCTAAATAGTAGTTTCATTGAATTTAATAGAAAAACTCGTTGTCGGTAATCTTTGTTTAAATAGGGGCTAAGGGAAGCGCTTGGTAAAAGTGGGAGGATGATTGCTAAATTATGGGAAAATGCCTGTTAAGTCTATAGGAAATGCATGGCAAATGGTAAAAATGCATGTCAAAAATGGCAAAATGTTTGCTAAATGTTTGGGCAAATTTATGGGAAAATGCATGCTAAAAATGGGAATTTTTCTGTTAAAAATGAGAAAAATTTGCATGCTAAATGTAGGGGAATCGCATGCTAAATGTAAGGAAATTGCATGCTGAATTAAGAAAAATGATTTTCAAAGCTGCAAATAAAAACAAGTAAGAAAATTATAGTCGGTCTAGACCGACTATACGATACCCTATACCATGCGTTTAGAGACCCTATATCTCAGGCCCAACTAACTGGATATAGAAAATAAGCATAAACCAAATTTGAGTGGGATTTTTATTAATTTTTTCGGCTGCAGATATGAAAAAGTTCATATCGGATGCTATATCTATATGGGGACTAGGCCCAAAAATGGACCGATCCTGACCATGTTTGGTAAGGTCTCTTGAAATTTGCAAAAATATATACAAACAAAATTTGAGAAGAATCAGTGCAATATTTTTGTTTTTTGATAGATTTAAGTGAAGATCGGGAAGCAGCTCTATATGGGGCCTATGACTAAGAGTTGTCCAATAGGGATCATTTTTGGACTACTAATTAATGGATGTAATAAACACATACAAACCCAATTTGACTAAGATTTGTATGATAATTTGAATCTTATGGCAATATATGTTGATTTCATAGGGGTCATTTGTATGGGGGCTAGGTCTGAACATGGACCGATTCTCACCAATTTCAACAGCGTTCATCCCATGGCCGATGAAAGATTAAATACCAAATTTCGTTAAAATATATTCATATTTGCGACCTGCACTTTGATTACAAGCTTTACATGGACACACAGACGGACGGACGGACGGACGGACATCGTTAAATCGAATCAGATAGTGATTCTGATTCGATCGGTATAATTAAAGATGGGTGTAGGATTAATATTTTAATATTTTTGGTTGTTACAAACAGCAGCACAAAGTCATTATACCCAAACCACATAGGCTTAACAGGCATTTGCCCTCAATTTAGCATGCATTTTCCCATTTCTGTACAGCAAAACCAATTCTCTCGTTTAAAAGTATCTTAAAATCCAAAGCTGGCCTTGGCAAATAGTGGGTTAACGTTCGCGGATTTATCCCAATTGTAGGAACGAAAAATCTTCATATTTGATTTAATATTGTTAGTAACGCTTTTAAAAATTCAACAGCACTTACACAATATTTGAAATTTTGAATAATTTGTCTTTTATATGCGACGCAAGTCCAAAAATGTTAATGGGGTCATAATATTTTTTTCAGAAAGCTTAGGCTTTTAAGATAAAACTTAACATTTAAAAGTAGAAAAGTGATGAATTTTTGATACAAAGTATTTCGAAAGAGTACATTTACACAATATTTTACTAAAATCCAATTTTTCTCGAAATCCGCAAAAATAAAATCCTTGTGAAAAAATTCTGTTAGAGGGCTTTACTTAAAAATTCACACAGTTAATCTGTAACATGTATTTAACAAAATCTTGAGGTGCCAGATCCATTTTTTTTTTTAAATTTTGTTTAGAAAAATTTTTTAAAACTTGAAAAATGAGTTTTCAAAATTTCCCATTTTCGGTCTCAATGCGCAATAGGTTAACAACGTGGTAATAAAACAGTATTTCATATCTGAGTACTTATAGGTTTAGAGACCAAAAAAAATTATCCATTTAATATATTTGTTAAAGTTGAAAAATTTTCATCACATTTCATGACCTAGTGTTGTTTGGCGCAAAAGTGGTCTGTGGCATTTGTTATTTCTGGCGAGTTTTATTCTATTTTGAGGTTATATAGCTTTTTAAAAAGATAATTTAGTACAGATATCGATTCATATGACAGCTTGTAAAAAAAATTAAAATATAGAATGAAATTTTCGTGAAATCTGAAAAACAGTCATATTTTCCCCATATAAACACACTTGAAATTTTCCATCGATTTCCGGCGCGATCCCCAAACTTCACATTATTTAGTTTTATATAGAAAGGAAACAAACTGGACCCCGATACTTCCCAAAATCGAAATTTAAAAAATGTTCGTATAACGAAGGACCGCGCTAATATACATATATATCTGTGGTTTTCTGGAATAACCGCGTATGTCCATTTTTGTCAGTTTTGAGTGAACGATGCCAAATATATTAATTTTTAACGCTCTTTACATGTGTTAATTTTGTTTTTTTAATATTGACCATTTCTGAGTATTTTCTTTATATAACGACGTAACTTAAATGTTTATTAAATTAATTTGCAGCACTATCGACGTATGTCAACCTACGTTTTGATCGCTGACATATTATTTTCTCAGAAAACGACACATAGCGACATACGTTGTTATTAATGAAAAAAAATGCAAAATAATTTTGTATTATTTTTCAGTTTGTAACCACTTATAAAAACTTGTGTTATTTTTTATCACTATTATTCTTGATACGTTGTTATATTCTCATCCTAAGTCTCGATAACTTTTTGTTGACGAACAAAAAAAATCCATTTTTCCAGCAACCACAACTTATGTCTACATGGGTGGTTGCATTGGTAGTTTTCTTTTTCAAAGAAAACGACGTTTATCGACATAACACACTTTAAGTCTTATTTACATATTGTTTTTTCGTCCTTCTCTAGGACCTATTCCTCTGATTATTTTTGACTCAAAATTGTATATAAAGTATTTTGTGCCATGTAAAAACTTTATATCGAGCCCGTAATTTGAAATATAACGTTTTTTGGCTCCCCTGAACATTTTGATTTTATAACATACGCGGTTATTCTAGAAAACAACAGATATGAGTTGCAAAAATACAACAGTCTAAAGTAAAGCACACACCTAAGAGGTTTTTCTTCTCTGTAAGATCGCAGTCAGGTCTACTTACCGATCTTTAATTATATAAATATATATATATATATATGTATTGCTTTAAATTACACAAAAGGGCGAATAATGTTTCTCAAAAAATATTATGTGAAATCCTTAAATTGCAAACATCAATTCATCATTTTTCTTTCTTTGAGTGTAGTAAAACATATAGCGAAAACAAAGAAAGTTATTTAGTTAAACAAGTTGACGTTAGTGAAAGTGCAATTAATGGTAAATCTCAAAACAAAAACTCTAACTAGGATTACAAGCAGGTACTCAACAATCTACAATTTACACCACTATATATAAAGGGTATATTTCTGTTTAAAATGTTAAGATTTTTCTAACAAGGTTTTATGGAAAAAAATTTAAACAGCTGCTGTTTGTGTAGGATAATTTGATTACAAAAAAAAAGTACGCCTCTGAGAAAAATTAATGAAAATAAACAAGTTGGTTATTTAAAGGATTTTAAGGATAATATGCGTTTATTTAGTCAATTATAATACCCTCCACTACTAAGCAAAAGCATTATGATAATAAATTAACATTTCTGTGTAATTACTTTGAGTGCAATGCACACACATACAAGTAATACACAAGGCTATGTGCATCATAATATATTTATAGTCATGTCTTTATTGGGATACATTCAATGTGAAACATTTTATATGAACCTCAACAATGTATTTTGCAATTTAAACCTGATTTATATACAAAATTAACATATCGCACAATTTGATTTCTAATTGCTTCAATATTACAGTGTTACTTTTAGGGACTTATAAATATATAGAGACGATTATTATTTAAGGAAGCTGCATAATTCGCATGCTTAACCTCAGCTTTGGTTTATTTGGCATTTGTGTGCATTAGTATGGGTGTTAAAAACATCAATTAACGATAATCAAGCAGTTATTACATAAAACACACTTGTTTAAGCTGATTAGTTAATATTGCCAAATGCTGAATGTATATCTGCTTGAAGTGGTAAAGTGAAGAGGGCAGGGCGGGGGTCAGACATAAAAACAAATTCAGGAAATATGTTTGCTATTTATTGATCTCTGTATATAATAACAAATTAAGAGCCATGTAGGTACTTACTTGTAAATTTAATAACATTAAGAGCTTTCAATTTTTATTGTACTGCGGTTTGTTCAACCTCAAAATGTCTAGCTGTTCACTAATAAACTTTATTTACAGCATTATCATCAAGTATGTAACAACAACAACAACAACAATAGCAACAACAGCATGTTTTCATTGAACTTGCCAAAATCCTTTGCTGAGCTACACAAGTTTTTTTCATTTTCGTTCTTTTGAATTTTTTTTATTGCTGCTTTTGCTGTTTTTGCTATTGCACTCATTGAATGTCTGGCCACGTTTATTGTGGTTAAGGTAATAAAATCGATTGATATTAGCTTGAGTTTGCAAAAAAATAAAAACAGTGATGCTTAATCTTTTATAAACAAAGAGCCAATAAAATAAATATTTGATGCATATTGATACAGAAAAAAGGGAAAAACGGAAACAGAATAATGGGATTTTTATTATTTTAATTACTAATTCATTACAGTGTGGTGCCTCAGAGCCTTAGAGACAGTCTTGAGGTGAGTTGGGTAAATAAGATGTTGCTTTTGAATTTAATTAATTGTTAATAAATGGATAAAAACCAAAAAAAAGTAAAATTTGAAAATTATGAGATCAGGTTTTCTATACAAGCTCTTCTAAATGTTGTTGAAGTTCTATTTATATTTTTCTAAATGTTTGCCAAATTGTTCAAATCACTTGATTTTCAATTCCACTTTGGACATTTCCAGCTGTACAGAAACAATATAATAATTTTGAAATAAAAAATTCATTCTAAGCCAATGAGTGTTGAATCGCCAACATTCAGCAAGTTAATATTTCGAAAATTATCAGTAAAATGTTAATTCTTATTTGGAAAATAAAAATTTATATTTCGAATTCAATTGAAAAAAAAAACGCTGATATTTAAATAAGAAGAACTGATATAAAGCTATTGAATGCATCGATATCTGTGCCCCATATCGCGATGTTAAAATTAATACAAGGCCTATGAAAAACTCGTAAAATTACTAGCATGGGTCATGACCAGGGGTCTAGTCGTCGCATTCGTTATCGATATTAATTTTTTATTTTCCATAATAATATCTATAATATTAATGGTCTAGGCAATTTCTTGTGGCCGATGTTTTGTACTACCGTTTTATCCCGATTTTGATCAAGCGTATATTATTTCAAAGGTATTTGTTTTTAGCTGTTTTCCAGATTTACAGATTTTTAAACTGTTTACTCTATTTTGAGTAAATTACATTCAAAGTTGCTACTAATACATACATTAAATTTTACTTATGGTAAGTGTGTGTTTATTAAATTTGTTTGTTAATGAGTTTTTTATCTTCATTCACAATAATAATAAACCAAAAAAGTGTTGGTTTGTGAATTGGCTAAGTAGAAAAATAAAGTTGCCTAGAAATTGCACTCGAATTTCGAGCGCTGGAATCTGCTAGTAAGAATAATTTTACTAAGAATAAAAGTGAAACGAGGTCTGACGTTGGTCCGTCATCTTTAAATAATAAACCAAAATATGGAATTTAGATTGATTTTACTCGATACTGAATGCGGTGATTAGCCCCAAGATTTCGTTTTGTGCCATTTGTTGCTATTTATGTTGCTTTTGCTTTTTTGGATTATTTAGCCTGGGTTTCTTTTTATACCCTATATCACTATGTGGTTTGGGTATAATGACTTTGTGCTGCTGTTTGTAACTACCACAAATATTTGACATAGACCCAACTTTTATTATACCGATCGAATCAGAATCAATATCTGATTCGATTTAACGATGTCCGTCCGTCCGTCTGTGTGTCCATGTAAAGCTTGTAATCAAACTGCAGGTCGCAAATATGAATATATTTTGACGAAATTTGGTACATAAGCTTTAATCGGCCATAGGATGAACGCTGTTGAAACTGGTTAGAATCGGTCCAAGTTCAGACCTAGCCCCCATACAAATGACCCCTATGAAATCGACTTAAATTGCCGTAAGATCCAAATTATCTTATAGATCTCGGTCAAATTGGGTTTGTATGTGTTTATTACACCCATTAATCAGTAGTCCAAAAATGATCCCTATAGGAAAACTCTTAGTCATAGGCCCCATATAGAGCTGCTTCCCGATCTTCACTTAAATCTATAAAAAAACAAAAATATTGCACTGATTCTTCTCAAATTTTGTTTGTATATATATTTGCAAAATACAAGAGACCTTACCAAACATGGTCAGGAGCGGTCCATTTTTGGGCCCAGTCCCCATATAGATATAGCTTCTGATATGAACTTTTTCATATCTGCAGCCAAAAAAATTAATAAAAATCCCACTCAAATTTTTTTATGCTTATTTTCTATATCCAGTTAGTTCGGCCTGAGAGATAGGGTCTCTAAACGCATGGTATAGGGTATTGTATATTGTATATTGTATAATTTATATATATTACTTGTTTAAATTGTTTTACTAAAAATAGCTTTTTGTAAATTTTTTTAATAATTTAAGAACTTAAAGATAAACAAGTAAGAAATTATAGTCGGTTTAGACCGACTATACGATACCCTATACCATGGTTTAGCGCCCCTATCTCTTCGGTCCAACTAATTGGATGTAGAAAATAAGCATAAACCAAATTTGAGTGGCATTATTATTAATTTTTTTGGCTGCAGATATGAAAAAGTTCATAGCGCATACTATATTTATATGGGGACTAGATCGAAACATGGACCGATCTCACCATATTTGATAAAGTAACTTATATTTTGAAAAAATTTATACAAACCAAATTTGAGAAAAATCTGTGCAATATTTTTATTTTATGATAGATTTAAGTGAAGATCGGGAAGCATTTCTATATTGGGCCTATGACTAAGAATTGTCCTATTGGGATTATTTTTGGATTACAGATTAATGGATATAATAAACACATACAAACCCAATTTGACTGAGATCTATATGATAATTTGGATCTTATGGCAATTCATATCGATTTCGTATGGGGGACTAGGTCTGAACATGGACCGAATTCTACCAATTTCAATAGCGTTCATCATATGGCCGATAAAAGCTTATATACCAAATTGCGTCAAAATATATTCATATTTGCGACCTGTAGTTTGATTACAAGGTTTGCATGGACAGACAGACGGACGGACAGACGGACGGACGGATATCGCTAAATCGACTCAGAAAGTGATTCTGAGTCGATCGGTATAATAAAAGATGGGTCTAGGTTAAATATTTTTGGTAGTTACAAACAGCAGCACTAAGTTATTATACCCAAACCACATAGTGGTATACAGTGGCTCAAATTCATAATAGAACAGTTGCTAACAGCATATTGAAATAGATATACAAATACATTTAATTGATTTGCAAAAGACAATGTATGTATAGAAATTAAAAAAACAACTCTTAAGTAACTTTTTAAAGCTCAAAGTAAAAATGAAAAAATATTTTATTAAGATTAATATCTTACTGCTCGGACAAAATCAATACTTTGTCGGTAAACTTTTGGTTTGACGTAACCAACTTTTCACAATAAGAATTGGTCACGGTTAGACCTGAATATAACTCCATACTTCCTCGGTGATAATTAATTACGACTACTGGGGAGTCGTTTCCAAAATTGGGGGCAGATGTTTATCAGCCAGTTAAGGACATTGAGAGCTTTGTGTTTTCAATTCCTAATTTTTTAAAACTGTTCTTCATATAACTGAACCAATGCCATGTTTCATTGGGGGATGCCAATGGCTTCCTTGAAGCTCTTCATTTGCCTTCGTGTGATCATCCCATCAAAACACATTATATTTAGTTTCATCCTTGCATGAAACTTGATTCAAAAACGAGAAAGTTATATGGAGATATTGTTTTGTGAAATCCATACGCTTTTATTTTTGTTGATTTTTTTTTTTTTTTTGTTCTAAACGGTTTCTCTCTCGCAATTCGACTACTAAATACACTTTTTCCGGGTTAGCATCTTTCAGAAGATATCTTTGGGCTTCTGCGCCTAAGGATTTTTTGTTTAGTTTATTTTAGGTGTTTTTAATTGAAGTAAAATATGAAATCATGGTTTGTCCTATTACGAATTTGAGCCACTATATCAACAAATTTTATGTTGTATTTGAAAAAAATCGAAATCTTTGTATTCTTTTCAATATACCAAAACTTTTTCGTCCGTCTAGAAATAATTTTACTTTGAATTATTTAAAATAATATTTATTTGTTTATATAAAATAAAAATCTTTGCTAACCCAGCAAAAAAAGAACAACCAAAAAAGCTAAAATATTATATGCTTCAATTTCGGACGTGGTGACAAATTGGTTTATCACCAATGAATTTAACACAGGGTTTTCAAAGGATAGAAGTTGTATTTTATGGATTCTGGGAAATATTTTAAGTAGTACTCTTGAGTTTATGAACAACAGATATTTTGATGTTCTTTTTCATAAGCTATATTATTTTGAGTTTAAGAAATATTTATAATAGCATATATATATATAAATTTATAAATTTATATTTTGAACCGAATAACATTAGAATGCGTTTAAAAGCCAAAAAATTGTTTTGTTTCTGAAAAATTTCAATTACATTGCCTCATTATTTGTTTAAAATCCTATGACATTATGAATGACTTCAATTTATTTCTAAATTTTGTTACCTATTTTTTTTAAATTTTTTAAATAAAAAAAAAAAATAACTTCAATATTAGAAAATTATTGTCATATAAAAATAAAGCTAAAACCCCAATAATTTACTGCCCTAATACTGAAGTTGTTTGTTTAAATAATACAATAGATGAATATTGATTTTTTTATTTTATATATGGGGATTTCATGTCAAGTGCACCAACTTTTGAAACCGATGTCTTCCGATCGGGATGAAATTTCCACCAAAGTTAGTCCTATAGGATAGTAGTTTAGGCACAATTTTTCAACAAGATCGGTCCAGATCTCTCTGAGTTAGAGGGGATCAAATTTTGACATTTTGGCCAAACAGGTGTTTTTTCTCATCCATATAACTTATTACCTATTGCTCTTAGAAAATTTTCTCCCAAAGAGTTTAGATAGCTATTTCTTCAATATTTCGGAAAAAAATACTTAAAAAAAAAAATTTGTAGGCTTTTTTTTTGCTAAATAAAAGCATTTTTTTTGCCTTTTTTTCATAAGAAAGCTTAGGATTTTTCCTTTAAGAGATTTTTGGCCGCTTAGTGGGAAGGGAGTGGGATATCTATCAAAATAAATGTTTAGTAACTCAAGACAACGGTTTTTCAATTTTTCACAAATGCACTATTTTGAATTTTTTCCTATTTGTGTCTAAAACCTTACAAATAAAACTTATACTGAGAAACTAGACAAACTAAACTTTCCGAAGGTATATAACATATCTAACTAAAATTTTATACCCTCGATACTGTAATACCCAGAATATGTTAACCTCAGGAAAAAATCGCTTTTTTTCTATAGAAATGTTGAAAAATTATTATTTTTTATTTATTTTTAATTATAATTAAATTAATGTATAATAATATTAAAAATCAAAAGATAAATAATTTATTAAAATTTAATCTTAATTGCATTAGATCCATATATATCATAACTATTTTATACTTAATTTATTGTAGCTGATGAAGTATTTAAGTTTTGTAAATTTTTAAATACCCAGTCTTTCATCCAGCTTTTTTGTCGCCTTTATTTACTGCGTTTCTTTGTCAATCCTTTCTTGGCGTTACTAGGTTCAGCTGTTGATTTCGCTGCTGGTTTGTTTGTTGTCTTTGGAAAGAAATGGCATTGAATAGAGGCAGAAGTCTCTAGAAGTCTAGAAGTCTTGAGTCTTCCATCGACAAGCGGTATAAAAGCATGGTATTGAGCGGTGCCATCGATTGTTACCGCAGCATCGAATCTGCTCTTCAGTGTTTTCAATGTTTCCTGATGATCCTCTTTGCTACTAAAAACTATTTTAGTTTCTTTAGAATAACTCTTTGCCCAATGGAATAAAGCAGTCGCATCTAAGATGCGATCTTGATGAGAGCACTGGAGGCTATACTTCGCTGCATTTCTTTTAAGGTTTGCTCCAATAGCATCACATGCTCCATGAGCAGTAGGATGAAAATGCCACTCAGCTGGCATTACAAAATCTTTTTCATGGGCCATAAGATTTGCCAAGCTACTTTTGTTTTTAAAATGTTGACGAGCGCCGTCCGAAACGTAGTATACCTTCTTTACTGTAAATTTAGATTTTAGAAATTTTAGTATTCTCTTCTGGTACTCATAAGCTGCAACGGTCTCATGTTTTAAATCGTCGGATATGATTGCCATACTTTTGTGTTCCAGTTTTTCATCTTTCATGTAGTAAATAACTACTGTGAATATAGTTGCTTGGTCGTTATTGAAGTGGAATGCTTGTATGGCATCCTGAAGAACATATTTATAGTTTTCTGCGAAATCGTATGAAATAACGAATTCACCAGACTTCAAATGTATCTTCAAATCCTTGAAGAATGACCATTGCTCTTTGACTAAAGTCAAGTTTAGCAATCCTGTACACATTTCTTCCACAAAATCATCCACATTTAAAATGATTGTTTTCAATGTGCATCTGTCAGTCTGAATCCAAGAATCAAATTTGACCTCCTCTATATATTCTCGATCTAAAGAGTTGATTAAATTTTCTTTGATGAATGTGGTTTTCGGGTAATTGGTACATTCACCTAAGTGGCAAGAAGTTGTTCCATTAGGACACATAGTCAATTTAAGGCAATCGCGGTAATCGTGTAAATCTTCTGCAGAATCATCTGTTAAATACTTTAAATTGATTTCCTTCAACATCAGTTTAACATTTTAATGGTAAATGCAAACGCATACTGTGTGAATTCCGCTGCTTTCTGCCAAAACGCAATGTTTTGGCCTCATTTGGGTTAATTTCGTGAAGCCAATTCTAACATCCTCGTGTTCAGATTGAAATGTTGCAAATAACTCTTTCAGGTTACAGATAACTATTCGCTTCTGTTATGTTATGAAGGTATGTTACATACCTTCGGAAAGGTTAATTTGTCTAGTTTCTCAGTGTAAGTTTTATTTATAAGGTTTTACACACAAATAGGAAAAAATTCAACATAGTGCATTTGTGAAAAATTGAAAAACCGTTGTCTTGAGTTACAAAACATTTATTTTGATAGATATCCCACTCCCATCCCACTAAGCGACCAAAAAGCTCTTAAAGGAAAAATCCTAAGCTAAAAATGCCCTTTTTGAAAAAAAGGCAAAAAATGCTTTAATTTAGCAAAAAAAACGTCAAAAATTTTTTTTTTAAGTATTTTTTTCCGAAATATTGAAGAAATAGCTATCTAAACTATTTGGGAGAAAATTTTCTAAGAACAATAAGTAATAAGTTACATGGATGAGAAAAAAACACCTGTTTGGCCAAAATGTCAAATTTTGATCCCCTCTAACTCATTGAAAAATTGTGTCTAAACTACTAACCAATAGGACTAACCTTGGTGCAAATTTCATCCTGATCGGAAGACATCGGTTTCAAAAGTTGGTGCACTTGACATGAAACCTCCCATATATATAATAAATTTCTTCTGTTCATGTGTTTGTCACTGAACTCCTCCTAAACCGCTGGACCGATTTTTATAAATTTTTATATATGTGTTTGAGTGGGACCATAGATAGTTTAGGTTGACAATTGGACAGGATCGGATAAGTGGGAGTCACACCTCACATACCAAGTAATTATTCTAATGTCACAAGTACAATGATAGGAGAGCTTTGCAAATCTGTGCAAGGTTATCTGTTATTAACATGAGTAGCCATGCCGAAAGTGGGCGTAGCACCTCCCATACAAAATGAAGTTTCAATAAGGTGTAACAAAGGGGATATTAACGATACTTTCTTCGATTTCTCATGTTATTGGTGTGAGTAACCTTGCTGGAAATGTGCGGAATCGAGATCTCCCATAAAAAATTTTTATTAATTACAAATTATTTCGAATAATATGATAGGGAGATCTTCGATAATATAGCCGATATAATCTGCTATCTGCTATCCGTGCAAAAAATGGACGGAATCCAATAAATTGGTGTGGCAGCTCCCGTACAAGGTAATAAATAAATAAAAATGTTGGTGCGTATGTGTGTCTGACCATCACGACTGATCGCGTTGTATTCACATCATATGTTCGTGAGGTGCTCTACATGGTTTAATCATGTTATTAGGTGGTGCTGGAGTCATTTTTTCCCCCTAAATTCTGACTTATGAACTGATTTAGCTAAAATTCTCAACATATACTAAACCTTAAATGTGGCTCTGGGATGGAGGTATTTACGAAAATTTTGTATTTCCTATATCTAAATAATAATAAATAATATATTTTGATATAAAACCGTCCGATAGGTGACGTTCGTTGTCTTACACGAAAGGAACATTTTAGCATTAGAATCTCCGTCATTTTCATTAAAATCAACTGATTCTGTGGTAGAAGAAAATGAAGGAGAGAATTTTGCAACTGAGTTTTTGAATTCATTTGATTTGCCAGATCTTCCATCAAATAGTCTACTCTTCAAAGTTGGCTCAACAATTATAAAGCTTCGAAACCTAAATGCACAAACATTATACTCGTATACGGTTCGCTTAAAGGTCGAATAGGTTCGCCAAAACCTTCGAGCATTTCTGAAAACGGGTATTAGTTGGGCATTATTTATGTATTTAAACGTTTAAAACAGCAAAATCCTAGCAGATCGGCTTTTCAAATTACCATCAAAGTAAGCTGCCGTGTTTTGACGATAGCACACATGGCCATTTGAAGCATCCATCACTGTTCGAATGCTCTTCCCCGGGAATGTTTTGACAATTTAAACATGTTCAATGGATGAGTTACCTCTGGACATAGAGGAGAATACTCATTGGACTCATTCATACTACTTACTTACTAGAAGTCCGGGTAACGGGTTAAAATCCCGGTGCAAACTTTTATGTTGTATTTTTTTTTATTGTGCTTCCTTGGAATTGGAGTATTTAGAAGTTGAAGATATAATACCATTCTTGGATTTGGAAATGAAAATTTATTTGTACATTTCAATTACATAATTAAATAAATTCATTAGCTTATCACAATATATAGAAAGGCACATTTGAAAAGAATTATTGAATCTTATTATTTACTATAAATAGGTTGAGGAGAATTGAGCCATCGCTTTTTTCAAATTATTCATATATGCCTCATTTTCCACGGTGTTTATCTTGTACCTATTCCAAAATGAAAGGAACTCACGATGGATCGATACTCCCGCCTGCTCTGACCAATATCCTAAAGCTTCATTATTCTCAAAAAAATAGATACAGTCCTTGAGGTGTTCCAATAGTACATGAATTTTTAAAGTAACTGTTACATTTTGTAATGCTTTGTAGTTTTTTCTGAGCTCCTCTATGTCCTTTTGGAGACAAGTGTTTGAGCCATTTTTTCTTGTTCCAAAACAACATTTCACAAGATTATCCATAGCTTTGAATGTATGGACATATGGACTAACGGCAAAAATCCCTACCTTACAATATATTTCCCAATCGAACAATTTATCTGCTTCTTCGAGAAGTTTCCTGCATGCATTGCCCTCAAAAATGTTACCATGGTAAGTCTTTGTGTAGAATATTCTCCTCGACTTGGTTGTTGCAATTACTTGGATGTCTTTTTCCCTTACCAACTTCTTGATAACACTTCTTAAAAATGCTTGCGTTTTCCAATTTCGGGAGCTGGGATGCAGTCTGTTTTTGGCAGGACGTCTGTATCATTTTGGGGGTACTTCGGAAATGCCCCCGCCCTGTTTTATTGTGCACATGACCTTTAAAAGCTGCAGTCAAGCAAATGAAACATTGACATTCACCATTATGGGCACGTGTATTCTTCCTTAGTTCAATGTCCTCATAATTTGGCATATCCAAAGGTCTCAACTGAATATTTTTTTTCCTACAAGTCCCACAAATACTAGTTGGAAATCTCTCATCAGCTAAGCTGAAAGTGGCGGTAAGATGTTGTTTTATTAATTTCTCCACATTTTCATTTATTCGAAAGTGTGACCCCGTTTTGACACCGAACATTATTTTCCTGCAACAAGGTGCACAGATTTTGGCTCTATTGCTTTGATGGGTACTTTTTGGTCTCATTATTGCACTTCAAAGAGGCACAAGTTTTCGTCAACGGTAGTTTATAGGAAAAAATTTAGAATACGGTTGGAATATTACCACAAGAATGTTCTTGTTCAAGTATCACAAAGTTACGCGTCGCACTAAATTACAGCCCGATGTTGATTATATGCTTCATTAACAATGTTCCAAGAAAGACTGTAATTTCCGTTAATTTTGTGAGTGACAGTGATCAAATGGTTTGACTATTGTCAAATGAAAATGCTGCCAGATCAATAATTTGAAGATAAAACGCTAAAACCGCAGAAAAAATCGTTAAATTCTAAAAAAACCCTAATACTTGTAAATTGTACAATGAAAACTACAACACGCAAACTCAACGAATGGAAAGGATACAACATGCTAAATCTAGAAATTGAGAAAATTCTAGATTTAAAGTCTAGAGAAAATATGTGAACAAAGAAAAAGTAACAAAACAAATGTATTAAAACGAAAAATTTTGCATTTGAAAAAAAAAGTGCTTGCATCTTCAAAAAATGATCTGTTAGGATTTTGCGGTTTTCGACGTTTAAATACATAAATTATTCCCAACCAATACCCGTTTTCAGAAATGGTCGAAGGTTTTTGCGAACCTATTCGACCTTTAAGCGAACCGTGCGTATATGTAAGCCAACGCGGTTCGTTATCAAGAAAATATTGGGTATCATTATTGAATCGACAGTATTGACTGGCATATTTAAAAGATAACATATTCATTATATTGCCAAGAATCACGAGGATTGCAACAAATTTTCCAATTCCAATTCCAATTGCATATTCATGCTTCGCTAATGGTTAATTATATGCAATCTGCTCCAGAGGTATAACCCAAAAGTTTTGAAGAAGCAAACATATTGTCCACACGTTGGATTTACAATAAATTATTATCTCTTAAGATCGAACAAAAAGTGAATTTATTAAATTGAAAATAAAATCTGAATTTCAAATAACATACTGAACTTGAAAACATTCATACTAAAAAGTTCCTACGGTAATTTGAAATACATGTCAAAACATGTTAAATATCTATAATATTAATAGGCTAGGTGATTTCTTGTGATCGATGTTTTGTTCTACCGTTTTATTCCGATTTTGACCAAATGTATATCATTTGAAAGGTATTTCTTTTTAGCCATTTTGCAGATTTGCAGATTTTTAAATTTTTTCCTTCATTTTGAGTAAATTGCATTTAAAGTTGCACATACATAAAATTATACACATGCTATGTTTGTGTTCATTAAATTTGTTAATGGGTTTGTTAATGAGTTTGTTATCTTCATTCACAATAATAATAAACTATAAAAGTGTTGGTTTGTGAACTGGCTAAGTTGAAAAATAAAGCTGCCTAGAAATTGCACTCGAATTTCGGGCGCTGGAATCTTCTAGGAATTATTATTTTGGGCAGTGCAATGTTTGCCGGGTCAGCTAGTATTTTTATATTTATAATTTTTAGTGCATATTTTGCTTACTTATAGTATAAATTTCGTTGTCTTACTAATGACTTATACATAGAGAATAAAAATATTCAAAATCAAAATAATCCCAAGAAATATATGATTTTCTGGACGTTATGATAATTTCAGTCTCAGTAAGAGGGGAAATTTATGTGGAGTCACGTTCCACAATTTTATAGCTGTTCTAATCTTATCTAGAATTGTTCAATTTTTCGACCTGTAAATTAGGTAAAAGACGGAATCACGAACCGAAGGATATCGCTTGATTCTGAATATTAAAATATGGATCTTAGCGTAGGGCAATTTTTATACCCTATGCCCTATACTATGTGGCCAGTGGATAATGAGTTTGTGCTGATGCGAAGGACATCGCTTGATTTTGAATATTAAATTGTGGATCTTAGCGTAGCGTACTTTTTATATCTTATGCCCTGTACTATGTGACCAATGTATAATGAGTTTGTGCTGACGTTTGTAACTACAAAAATATTTGACTTAGATCTATCTTGTATCATACCGATTGACTCAGAATCACTTTATGAATCGATGTATGTTAGTCTGTCCATCTGTGTCTCCATGTAATCAAACTGCAGTCCTGCAAATATGAATATATTTCAGAGTTCAGGAAAAAACACACACTGAATAAAAAACTCGCACATATATGTAAACAAACATAATTTAGACCAACACACACATATTTTTAGCTTCATATCAATTATGTGCGTTTCTAAATTTTCTACGGTGCCCAACACAATCATGACTGTGTTCGTTTTAATATTTCGTTATTTGCACGAACATTTTTGTATCACGTACTTTTTGTTTCGATCACACATAAACCACACATATTGGAGTGTTGCTTCATTTGAAGTTCGTGTTCTGGTACGTGTACTGAAAAAAAAACAGAACATGTACAATAAACAGGTTCAAGTTCAGTTATATTTTAAGTCGTGTTGCGGCTCGTGTACTAAGAAAAAACAGAACATGTGCAGTAAACAGGTTCGAGTTCAGTTATATTTTAAATTCGTGTTCTGGTTATTGTACTACGAAAAATTGAAACATCAATTCGCGATCTGATACACCCCGTTAAAAACGACAACAATTGTTTCAACCAAATTTATTACAATTTTATTGACCCTTCTTTATGACTTACGTTGCAAATTGTTTACAATTGTCAAATATTTTAAAATTTTATTGGCCATTTTTTGTGATTTAAGTTGAAATTATTTACTATTATTTTTATTGACTGGTTTTTATTTTAATAAAATATGGTAATAAAAAACTTAAGACACAAAAACTGCACACTGCACTTAAATCTTTCTTGCAGGATTCCATCAGACGTGTAAATTTTTTCGTTTCGCTATTAAAGGTTGCGTATTTTTTATAGCAAAACTTATTTCTGTTTTTGCTTTCAAATTGTTTTAATTTTCACAAAATATTTGTAATTTACACAATAACACAGTACACTTATAGATCACGATGAAAACTGAACCACTTTTAGTGAATAAATGACGCACGCACTCGCTATTTATTGCAAAATCAATTGCGTGAAATTGTAACGTAAGTCATAAAAAAGGGACAGTAAAAATATGAAAATATTTTTTTGGGTTTTTTTATTGACACTCATTGTGTTTTTATGCAAAAAATCCCAAAAAATCATTGAGAAAAGGATTGTGCATTGACACTAATTGGTTCGCAAATTAAGGGTGGGTGATTGTGTTTTTTATGATGCAAAATTTGTTTGTGTCTAAAGTTATTTGTTACCAAAAAAAAAAATGTTTGCAAAAGATCCTAACAACCAACAAGTGTGTCTTTTATGGCACAAAATTGGGTTTTTCGTCTATGACACTAATTGGTTGCGAAAATAGGGGTGGGTAATGCAAAAAAACCTAACAACCAACAAGTGTAACTTTTATGATGCTAAATAGTTTTTGTGTCTTAAGTATTTTATTACCATATTTTATTAAAATAAAAACCAGTCAATAAAAACAATTGTAAATAATTTCAACGTAAATCACAAAAAAAGGCCAATAAAATTTTAAAATACTTGACAATTGTAAACAATTTGCAACGAAAGTCATAAAAAAAGGTCAATAAAATTTTAATAAATTTGGTTGAAACAATTGTTGTCGTTTTTATCGGGGTGTATCAGATCGCGAATTGATGTTTCAATTTTTCGTAGTACAAGAACTAGAACACGAATTTAAAATATAACTGAAATCGAACTTGTTTATTGTACATGTTCTATTTTTTCTTAGTACACGAGCCAGAACACGACTTAAAATATAACTGAACTCGAACCTATTTATTGTACATGTTCTATTTTTTCTTAGTACACGAGCCTGAACACGACTTAAAATATAACTGAACTCGAACCTGTTTATTGTACATGTTCTGTGTTTTTTTTCACTACACGTACCAGAACACGAACTTCAAATAAAGCAACACTCCAATATGTGTGGTTTATGTGTGATCGAAACAAAAAGTACGTGATACAAAAATGTTCGTGTAAATAACGAAATATTAAAACGAACACAGTCATGATTGTGTTGGGCACCGTAGAAAATTTAGAAACGCACATAATTGATATGAAAATAAAGATATGTGTTGGCTGCTTTTGAACAGAAAATTGTGTGTTTCATGTGTATTTTCTGAACATTGATATATTTTAATAAAACTTGGTATATTAGCTTTTATCGGCCGCAGGTCGAAAGCTATTGAAAGTAGTGAAGAAAATCTGTGCATGATGAGACCGAGTCCAAATACAAATGACCCCTATGATATCGACTTAAATTACCACAAGATACAAGTTTTGGTATAGAGCTCGGTCAATAAGTTGTCCAAAAATAAACCCTGTAGGGCAATTTTTAGTTACAGCCCTCATATAAAGCTGCTTTCCAATCTTCATTTAAATCTATAAGAAATTATAAATAAATATTTTCTCAATTTTGGTTAGTGAATTCTTTAAAAAAAAAAAATAAGTGACTTTACCATTTATGGTCAGCATAGGTCTATTTTTGGACCTAGTCCCCACAAAAATATATCTTCGGATATGAACTTTTTCATATCAGATGGCAAAAAAATTAATAATAATGTCACTCAAATTTGGATTATGCCTGGCTTGGACCTAAGACCTCTTCTCTTAACACATGGTAGAAGGTATTGTCACCGTTTATACTTGAACTTGTTTTTAGTTACAAACATCACCACAAACTAATAAGATCCAGACCATAAAACAATTTAATAAATCTCAGTACTCACATTTATTGCAATGTTTTTATATCCTTAAACCACCATCACAAAACAACTACATCATAAATTAAAAATATTGGTATCACGCATAGAATATTTTTGTGTCTTTCCCTCCAATATTTGAAATAATTTTTAATTCAAAATATATCAATTAAAATGATTTATGATAGTTACATGACAACGCCTCTTCAAATCTTAACACTCCAAATGAAATGCAAAGCAGGGTTGGATGCTGACGCTAACGATGATGGCATGATAAAAGGTCTACACCAAGAAGTCAATAGCTTGTTAATGAAAGTCGTACTCTACGAGTATAAATATATTCATACTCTATAAGATGAGACTAAATGCAGGATGACATAGAACTATGAACAAAATGAAATATAGAGGATGTTGAGAAGTATCATCGTCATCATCTTGTATGAGTTTATTTACAAATAAAATAAATGGAAATTGTATTGTTCTTCTTTGTGCTAGACTCCATAACAACATCGTAGCTATATGTGTGTGTAGATATATATGTGGATTAGAATCTATAAATACTACAACACAAATGAATAATGCAGTAGTAAGAACAACATTTCTATTATTTTTTTTTTTTTTGTTTGTTTGAGTAGATTTGTAGTTGTGGCAGGATTTCCTGCAGCGCATCCCTTGGGGGCTCGACTTTATATGATACATACATATAAACCCACAAAGTAGACAGTATCCACAATTTGAAATGATCTAGTTGTCTTGCATAAGGGTGGTTTGGTTGTCTAAAAAATATATGGGTGTGAGTGGTAAATCAACAATTAATCAATACAAAAAGTCAAATACTACTTCGATTTGAATCCCAATTTATTACATGTGTACATGAGTATGAACTTGGTTCATACATACCCACACGACTAACTAGTAATTGCAATATTTATGATTTTGCATTAGATGTTATAACTCATCTAATAATACAATAGAAGTACCCTTGATACTTATGAAGCTTTGTTGGAAAACCACCAATCAATACTGGATGTAGCGTAGTTGCATTGTAAGGATTTCTAATTTTCTAGGATTTGCGCAATAATTTCTATTTCTACTTTACTCAACATAAAGGAAGATTTTTATTATACCCCTGGTCTTTGGTAATAAATAGTGCATTTTCTTGATGATTTCTAATTTAATACTTTTATCCTACATCGAGCTTGATTATACATTTGAGACAAGGGTGTTTTTTTTTCTTTCTTCAGTTTCCCCTTGTCATAATACTGCAATTCGAATATTAGTTTCATATGAATTTTTTTTTATTATTCGGGGTAAGTTTTGAAACTAGAAACTATGAGCACAAAGTTTATCATATATTTGTATGTATTTTAGCAGCTTCAGGGGGGATGTTTTTCCATTCCTGAAATGTTTGCTACTTATGCATGTTTACAATTTGTTATACGAATAATAAAAAATTATCAGTTTTATTATGTGAATTGCTAAGTTTTTGGTAGACTAATTTTTATTTATGTAAAACAAATTTTTATAACATATTTCAATTAGTTATGGAACTAGTTGAATGAAATGGAATAAATAAATGTAACTATATAAAATAAAGGGTGATTTAATAAAATTCACATGAACAAAACAAATATTTATGAAAAAAAGCTTTTAAAACTATACAATAATTGGTTAGTCATATTTAGCACTTTATGTAATACGATTTGCATTATTCATACAAACATTTTGTATTTCTTCTTTTGATGATGTAAAAAGACTTCGGCTGTATTGTAGGCAACATATTTTCTACAAGCCCAAGTAGAAGCATACTTAGGATATATATATGAATGCACCATGCTTACAATACTTTACCAAGAGGTACTTACTTATTGTATTGTATTGTACAAAAGAGGTGACGAAAGTACTGCGACCAAATGATCTATTGTACTGCCCTCTGCTAATAGTTTGTCCCTATAAAATAACACCCAACCCTGAAGCCCTCAGAAATTCGAGGATGTTGGTTAGTTTCAGTGATTTTATTTTGCTCCCTGGTATTTGGAAAGTACCCAGGGGCTTTTTCCTCGAACGCATTAAAGCTCCACAATCTCCCAGTATGTGATTCGGTGATTCTGTCTTCTCATCGCAGAATCTGCAAATGGGATCGCTTCTATTCCTAACTTGCTCAGTCCGTTCTTTGATAATCCCATACATGACTCAAATCTCTTACTGTTGTAGTTCCCTAACACGAGTTTTGATTGCCTTAAGCCTAGGTGGCTCGAGAAAAGCTCCTATCTGATTTGACTCTCATATTCTCTGAGTACGCCTTCCCATAATCCTTTTCATATTCCACAAAACGGTTCCAGCCCCATTAGCTTTGTGGAAACTCCCCTTATGGCAAGCTTATCTGTTTGCTCATTTCGTTGGATCCGAATATGCCCCGGGACCCAACAAAGGCTGACTTTATTGTGTCTACGTAGCTCATTCAGTCTCTGCAGGCAGTCCCACACTAACTTAGAGTTTACTACATAGGAGCTTAGTGCTCGAATAGCAGCTTGACTATCTGATAATATGGTTATGTTCTAGGCCCAAAGACTCCCGCCCCTGTTCCATTTCCGGTCTTGGACCCGACCGCCTACCAGTTGATCGTATCCTCCTTTAGAGAATATTCTCTACTCAAGCTACTCCATTTCTTTTTATTACTAAGTTTTGTAACAAAGTTTTTCTTGAAATCGTATTTCTTCCCAGTCCTGCCTATTGGACAATCTAGGAGGGAGTAATCTTTAACTTGCCTTATTCGGTTTCATTGCCCTTCATAAAGTCTGGTTATAGGTTTATCCACTTTAACCTGATTGCCGTTGCCAGGGCTTTGTTTTGCACCACTATATGTAGTGGGCTTTGATCCAAGAGTACTGCAAGTGATGCCGTTGGGCACGTCCTCATTGCACCCGTTATCCCAATACATGCTAGTCTTTGTATCCTACTTAACTCCATTTGAGTTGATTTTAACTCTGTCCATTTAGCCCACGCAGTAGCTCCATAGGTAGCGATTGGACGGACCATCATGGAGTACATCCAGTATAGGATGCTGTGTTTATATCCTCAGGTTCTACTCGCTACCCTTCTACATATCATTGTAGCACTCTTGGCATTCTCTGCAATATGGTTGACGTGTGCCTTCCAACTTGCTGCCAAGTATTATGCCCAGATATTTCACCTCTGTCTTTGGTTCGATGACTTCTCCTAGAATTTGAATTGCCTTCCATCTTGGAAGTATTCTTCCAATAGCGGTCTTTGTCGGACTGATGTTCAGGCCTGTTGCACCACACCATTGATTGATAATTCTCAGCCCTCTTTGGACAACGTCACAAAGGGTTTCCTTGAATTTGCTTCCTGCTATTATGACTATACCCTCCGCATAGCCTTGATATTCTATACCTGCTTCCGACAGTTCCATTAATAGTTCCTCAACAGCCAGACTCCACATTAGAGGCGAAAGAACCCCTCCTTGTAGACATCCTCTGGTTGCGTTGACGGCTATGGTTTCCCCTTCTGCTGATGTTTCTGCTGATCTCATGTTGAGGACCTCTACCATCCATCTTGATGTCACTGAATCTACTCCTCTTCGGTTTAATCCCTTTCAAAGGCTCCTTCTATATCTAGGAAGGCACAAACCGCTATTTCCTTCTCATCTAGTGGTATTTATCACGAAAGATATTTTCTTAAGAAAAGGTACTTTTAGGAAAAATATGTTTTTTTTTTAAGAAAAATGAATTTTTTTAAGAAAAAGTACTTTTTACAGAGTGTATTTTTTAAGAAAAGGAATTTTTATAGAGAAGGTAAATTTTAATGAAAATATACTTATTTTGAAAAAGTGTTTATTTAAGAGAATGTACTTTTGTAACATGTTGATGTTTATGACAAGCATTCTTGCAAAGAAGAAGTTTAAAAATAGCTAATGGCAACTGTAGCTGTCATAAACTAAATTGCCTCTCGAAGTTGCCCATTCCCACTATATTGCTTCATTTCTGTCTACTTACACTCAAACCGGATTCAGGTTGGGAAGATCTTTTTTCTTATATATTACTTCATATGTTTATTTTCCTTCAGAGCTTAAAATAATTTATTTCTGAGAGGTCGTTTGTTGTACAAGTTTGCTTATTACACATACATTTGTTATTTTTTTTTCTGATTACCTCTTATGGTTATTTGTAATAGCTTTTATAACAAATGAGAGTAATTTTATTATATTTTGATTTGCTATAAGTTGAAATTGTTTCTTTAGAAAATAAATTACGAGGAATTTCAAGAAAAACTACGTAATATCAAACTTGATATACGTTTGATATTACGTAGTTTACGTAGTGGAAATATAAGTATTAAGTACTTCGAAAACTACTAGTCATCATCCCGAATCGATTGAAGTCGAAAACATATAAAAATTAAAAATTATATCGAAAGATGTTCGCACGTCATTCTTTCCTGCCGGAAAGCCATCAGCCACTGCCCGAACTTGAGAGAATACCTCATACTATGCCCAAGATATTCTTTCAATTTAAACAAATTGCCGGGACCGGATGGTATATCAGCACTGGCACTGAAACAGTATTTTACGACGCTATCGCGACCATTACCAACCCCTCTCACACTCTTCATACCGTATGGTTACCTTTCCCTTATGTTGGAAGTTTGCCTATATCCAGCCAATCCCAAAAAAAGCGTTCGGCGAATAACCCTGAAAATAACCGTGCAATTGCAATTTGCTCTGCCCTCTCAAAGGCAATGGAGATCATGGTGAGCTACCATCTTGTGAACTACCTAGAGACGAACTTATTGCTTAACGACAGACAGTATGGCTTTCGTAGAAGTCGTTCCACGGGTGACCTGATGGCGCGTCTTTCGGAACGTTGGAGTCAGTCCAATCACAGATTCGGTGAAAGTAAGGCCGTTGCTCTAGATATTTCCAAAGCTTTCGATCCTGTGTGGCAAGACGCACTCTTGTCTAAACTAATTGCTTTTGGTTTTGTTTTAGATAGGATTTCTTCCGAAGAGTTTCAGTTAAACACAGGGGTACCGCAAGGTTCTGGTCTTTCTCCTTCACTTTTTCTTATTTTTCTCAATGACCTTTTATATCAAACTTCCAATCATATCTACTCTTTTGCAGACGACAGCAATATTTGTCATACAAAATCATTCGATCAAAGCCCAAGCCTTAAGGAGATTGGGGGGCATGAGGCAATATATGAATGACAAACTTAATCAAGATCTTTTGACAATCTCTGAGGTGGGTCGGTTGAACGGAGCCGATTTTAATGCTCGTAGGACCCATATACGGGCCATGGAGTCAGCAATGTCCTCTGTATCCATGTGTGGTATAGATATTGATGAATCAGACACTCTTGGTGTTCTCGGCATGAAGACATTTATCAATTGTCGAAAGAAGCTTTCAAGTGTCTAGGTTTCCTAAATCATGGTAAGAAATACTTTACTCTATCTGATCTCCTAACTATTTGTACCACCTATATCCGATCAAAAATGGAACACAACTCCCATATACGGGCATGGGCTGTCTATTTTAAAGCTTCTGGACCGTGGTGCTTATCAATGATAGTGGGGTAACCTACACTTTGACGCATTGGAGCACCGTCGAAATGGTGGTTGTGCTACACTGTATTATAGATATGACAATGGCAAGTGATCTGATCCCTAGAGCCCATGTTTTTCTACGCACCACTTGCTCATGTAGTAGATCACATCCATTTGCAGTCGATTGTCCAGTGGATCGCACAACGCATTACTGCGATAGTTCATTCATTAGCCGCGCAAGCCGTATGTGGAATAAACTTCACGCTGACACCTTTTCTGTCACTTTTTATGTAGATAAATTTAGGTCAAATATCCACAAATACTACTCTCACTTTTCTCCTAAGCACAACATATTTTCCTGATGTCAGCACAATGCACTCCTGATGTATGCAACAAGAAAAAAACATGATTACAACTCCCACATATCGGGTATTGACAGTGTGATCAATTGATGGCATACTCTTCGACACTCGTAAGACATGTAGGTGGTAGAAGAAAATAGTTATGCACATGGTAGACGTTTCTGTATGAAACTTTTTTTATATTTTTACAAATATTCACACGAACACAAATTTTATGGAATTCAGAGATATTTAATCCAAAAGATCTTCCGCCAAACATAATAAATGGAACAACATTAGTTGCAAAAATGAATTTATTTAGTCGGCCACGTAAGATCAGTAAAACTGAAGCTACTCCAATGGTGTCAACAGTTTATACATCAAACATTACTCTAGTTCACTCATCTTCAATTCCTTTGTTAGTTTTTCCATCTACTTCTGCGTCATGCCAAATATCTTTAGCAGCATCAAATTCATCAATATTTTATTGATAAGATACCAGTACCAAAAGATTCAAAACGAAAGACATATCTCTTGCGGTGCAGACTTTGCTGCAAAAATAAGAAGTGATCTAATATCTCCAATAGATGCAAAATTTGTACACACAAACCGGCTTTGACAATAATTCCTTTATTGATTTTCATAAAAATTTTAACTAATATATAAATAATATTTTGTGAATAATTATTATTTTTTAACTTAGACTTTTAGTTTATATTATTGTCTTTTATTTTATTTTTTATTAGATGTGACCTGGTGTGCTTCTCTACCCCCTCCCGCCGCCCCACATCGTAATGAAAGGGCTCACACAAAGTCCCAAGGCTTCCACTATTACAGTACTGCAGATATATGACTTGTATTATAGCACTTCCCATATCCGCAGTAAGACTGTGAAAATTTCAGGAAGATCAGATAAGTAGTTACGCAGATTAACTCCTAGAAACAAACAAAAAAACACGCATTACCTCTATATTAAATATTTTTAAAAAATATTTATTTGACGACAACTGTTGTCATGACAGAATTATAACTCACATTAGAGTATCGTGAAGCAACTGACAGCAATATTTGTTTAAAAAAATATTGAAATTTGAAAATTTTCTGATTTCTTTTTTGATTCCAAGACTTTTGCCTTTACGGCATCAGTTTATCTCAAAAATATTGAAGTCACATGTAGCTTATTTCTAAGTGGAATAATGTATTTTTTATTACTAGCAGATTTCAGCGCTCTAAATTCGAGTGCAATTTCTAGGCAATTTTATTTCTTGATTTAGCCAATTCACAAACCAACACTTTTTTGGTTTATTATTATTGTGAATGAAGATAACAAACTCTTTAACAAACACATTAATAAATTTAATAAACATACACATATGTACCATAAGTATAATTTTATGCATGTGTTAGTAGCAACTTTAAACGCAATTTACTCAATATAAAGGATAAAATTTTAAAATCTGAAAATCTGGACAGTAGCCAAATCGGGGGAAAAAATAGTAGAACAAAAGGTCACAAGAAATCGCCTAGAAAATTTAGAAATTTTTCTTTTAAATTTTTGAAGAAAAGCTACTTTTTAAGAATATGAAAGTTAATTTTAAAAAAACTTACTTTTTCGAGAAAAGGCCCTTTTCTGAAAAATATGGTACTTTTCTAAGAAAAGGTACTTTTTTAAGAAACTTTTCTTTTTTGGGAAACAGTAAATTTTTAAGAAAATGTACTTTGTTAAGAAAAATTTTAAGAAAAGACACTTTTTAAAGAAATCGTACTTCTTTCAGAAAAGGCACCTTTTTAAGAAAAGTGAGCTTTTTAAGAAAAGATACTTTTTTAGGAAACGTTACTTTTTGAAAGAAATTACTTTTTTAGGAAACAAAATTAACATATTAAGAAAAAGTACTTTTTTAAGAAAAAACACATTTTAAGAAAAGATACTTTTAAAGAAAATTTTTGTTTTAGAGTTCATTTAAAAAAAAAACCTATTTTTTTAAGAAAAGGCCCTTTTCTGGAAAATATTGTACTTTTAGAAAAAGTTTAATAATTGGTAAAGGTTTTCTAAAAAAAAATTATTTTTTCAGGAAACGTACCTTGTTAAGAAAAAAATGTTTTTAAGAAAATCCACTGCTTTAATAAGTGGCACTTCTTTAAGAAAATAAACTTTTTTGAGAAATAGTGATTTGTTTAAGAAAACGTACTTTCCTAAGAAAAATTGAAAAAAGAGACACTTTCCAAAGAAAGGCTACTTTTTTAAGAAAAGGTACTTTTTTAAGAAAATGTACTTTTTTAAGAAAAGGTACTTTTTGAAGAAAAGGTATTTCTTAAGAAAAGGTATTTCTTAAGAAAAGGTATATTTTTTAAGGAAATGTACTTTTTGAAGAAAAGATATATTATTAAGAAAAGACTTTAAATGAAAAGGTTCTCTTTTCTGAAAAGGTAATTTTTTTTTAGCAAGAGATACTTTTTACGACAATTTTATTTTATAAGAAAATTTATTTTTATTTCTAAAAAAGGTACTGTAAAAAAAGTGTAGTTTTCTAGCTGTTCTGTTTACGAAAAGTACTTTTTTTAATATAGTACTTTTCTTTCAGAAAAATGAAGGTTGTAAAGAAAAATTTCTTGTTAAGTAAAAATAATTTTTTAAGAAAAGGGACTTTTTTAAAAAAAGGGACTTTTTTTAAGAAAAAGGACTTTTTTAAGAAAAGGGACTTTTCTAAGGAAAGGTAATTTTTTTTTTAACAAAATGTACTTTTTTAAAAAAATGGATCTTATTGAAAAAAGGTAGCATTTTCAGAAAAAATATATGTTACTTTATAAAAAATTTAATTTTGAAGAAAATTTTGTTTTTTAAGAAAAGTTAGCAAGAAAGTGTACTTTCGTAAGAAAAGGTTCATAACAAAATCTAGTTTTGAAAGAAAAGGTACTTTATCCTACAATATATTACGTTAAAATATTTAACCATTTTTTATGAATTTATTAAATAGTTACTAAATAAGAGATTTTGATTAACACTTTCAGCTAATTTAGTCCTAAGTATTTAGATATATGAGGGGACCAACAAAACGTACAGAACCATAAAAAATAATGTTAGGCCACGTGCATTACACCATTTCACCGCAAACGTTTTTGTGTAATATAAATAGTTATGGGCTAAAAGGTTTTTCTAACATTTTTCCCGATATTTTGAAGTTCGGGCTTGCGAAATAAAAGGACTTATTTATCAGGGTGCGGAATATTATAAAAACACGATTGTTCTCGTAACCAATTGCCAGTAATAAATTTCGACTTCTGCATCTAAAATTGTCAGATGCGACTGCAGAGCATCCAATATACCAGAATATTCCTGAAGACAAAAGCAGAGATATTTTTTGATTTTTTATTTCGAGTTCATATACTTTTAGCTTCAGAGTCACAGTCGTACTCTAAATATCTCAGCCGACGCAGTCGGAGTCGGCACTATTTAACAGAATTAGTTTAATTCTGCTAAATAATTTATAATTAATTTTTAACCTTAAGAACAATCTTTTTATATTTAGTACCCAGCCTGCTGATTCTAATTTAAATCGATCTAACGAGATACTAATAATATATTACTTAAAATAATTTTATGTTTTGAGCACATAATAGCTCAAGAACTCTGTTAAACACCGCTTCCAACATGGTCGAGATGCAAACAGTTTGAAACAGTGATCCTTCTTGAAACTGATAATGTAGAGTAAAACACATATTCGTGTGCTCATCTAGTTCAAATGGAACTTTTTATATATTTTAAGCTGAGACATACTCCTATCTCAAAAAACTTCTTTTTGACATATATATTTTGGTGCCGATGTTTCTTCTCTATACTTTTGATAATTTCTTAAGGGTTCAGGATTGTTTATTTTAGTTTTTATTTTTTACTTGATTGCAATCATTTGTTTTGCTGGGTTACTCTACATGATTATTGTATGTTACAAGAACACGAAGTATGCTTTATGCAGTTTTTAAGTTTTTATGCATATTTATCTATTATTTATGATAACATCTTTTGCTGCTACTTTTTATTTTTATACTTTTTTTGTTATTAACAGTTTGTAACAACTTACAAAAAGTGTAGTTATAAGTAAGAGAGTTAGTATATTTTTATAATGTAAAATATGATATATAATTTTAAAAGGGGAACAACAAAAATAAAGAAAAAAAAGTAAGATAAAGTTTTAAATCAAGTTGTTACCCCATTGGTTTTTTGTAATCTACCACTGCTTTGCAACACTTCCGTTTCCGCTGTTGCATTGCGTACTTTGGTGCAAAGAAGACATAACTTGAGGAAGGGTGAGGAACGAAGAAGAAAAAAAACATGAAACTTTGTTGCCGCTTGGTTTGTTTCTATCCATTTTAGCTTTTTTACGCAAAACACTTTGGTGTTTATCGTTATCGTTCTTGATTTATCCTGTAGCTGTCAACGTTGCATCGTTAGCTACATTATTATATACGAGTATGCACTTAGAGAGAGAGAGAGGGAGAGGGAGAGAGAGTGACTAACTGCGGTGCTAGGTAAAATCGGCAGAAAAACGTTAACAATCTCAAGTTGTTGCTAGTATTTTTCTAGAGGTTTCTTAGCAAAGTAAAAATAAAATCCAATGTTGATGATAAAGATGCAAATTTTTATATTGGCATCCACCAGGCTATCAGAGGGAAAGAGGCTGCAGCCACACAAGATAGCAGAAGAAAACTTATAACTTCAGTTAATGGTGGCTGTTGTTGTTTTGCGGACAAAGTGGTTGCTAGTGATGATTCTTTAAAACTGTATCAGTATGCAGAAAACTTTTTCATTGCTAAACTTTTCCAATTCTTTCGCATTACTCCATAGACTTTTATGTTGTGCCAGTGTATAAAACTGTTTTGTGTATGAGTAAGCAAAGTACCTGTATATTTTCTTCTGAGAAAATGAAAAAATATTACTGTTAAAGTAAGTATGAGCTGCTATATATATACAAAATAAAGTTTAATATTTGATTTATCAGTTGCAGCAATAAAATGTTTACCCATATGCATTATAAACACCATGAAGCAGTTAATTCAAAACATGATTTGCAACATAAATAACATAGTTTAAGTAAGTTCTTTGGAAAACAGCTGTTGGGCGTTAAAATTAATATGATCAATACGCTTACTTATTGGCTGGTATCAAGGTTTGTTCGTTAGAAAGTTTATAGCACAAAAAGGAATATGCATTGTCATACTAATTCAACTGATATTAAAAAAGTTTATAATTTTGTTAAAAAAGGTGATTCCAATTTTGAAAGATCGGCGCTCAAATTGAACCAACTAAAGAAAAAAATTGCATCAATTAAAATTGTTATCGCTTTTATTAATTTTAATTAATTAATTAATTTCAACTGAAATTTTCCTTTCAATTTCAGATAATTTTCTAACACTCTTTTCATTGAAGACAAATTTCAAACGAATTTATATTTTCCTTTAATATAATTTTTTAAACTCTTTATTTTAATTCGTACTCTCTGTCTGTCTGTCGTGGGTCAACCCCATTCCCCCTTACCCAGTTAATCTGAAACTTGGTCTATAGTCTTGTTGTGAAAAAAGATTATTTTTGGGGTAGTCACGCACAGTCACGCATAGTCACGCATAGTCACGCACAGTCACGGCGTGATCTAAATGTCATTTACCTTCGTCCAATCCATCTGAAACTTGGTCCATACACTTGCTGTGAAAAAAGGATTTACTTTGACTTAGTCACGCACAGTCACGCATGGTCACGCACAGTCACGGAGAGACTTAAAACGGATTTCGCCTCATCCAATCATTCTGAAACTTGGTCGGTATACTTGCTGTAAAGAAATATTAACTTCGACATAGTCACACACAGTCACGAACAGTCACGCACAGTTACGGAGAGATAAAATCCTCACTTCCCCTCATCCGATCGATCTGAAACTTTGTCCATAGACTTGTTGTGGCCAAAGATTAATTTTAAGATAGTCAAACACAGTCACGCGCAGTCACGGAGATATTCGAAACTCATAAGCAGAAGTTTTAATAAAAACTTTGTTTATTAAATTTAATTTAATTTGATTTTAAAAAATTTCCAAATCATTTTGAATTATCCATTAATATACTTTTTGTTTAATAAATTTTTTAGTTAAGATTTAAATCACTTTTTAGTCATTTAAAATACTTGTTAACCTTCTACGTCAAACTTCCAATCCTATCTACTCTTTTGCAGATGACAGTAATATTTATCATTCATATTCTTACGCTCAAAGGCAATATACGAATGACACACTTAATCAAGACCTTTTGAAAATCTCTGAGTGGCTCCGAGTGAATAGGGTCGATTTTAATGCTCGTAAGGTCCAATGTTTTTTATTGATACAGCCCATGGAGCCATCAATGTGGCCTATAACTATGATTGGTATAGATTTTGAGGATAAGACACTCTTGATGTTCTATTTTTGGGAGAAGCGTTCAAGTGCATAGATTTCCTATATCGGTGTAAGAATTACTTCATCTCATCTGATCTTCTTATTACTGTTACAGCCTTTATTCGACTAATAATCGAATTTAGGTCCCATATAAGGACAGGGGCTTCATAGTCAATTTTGAAGGGGCTTCATAGTCAATGCGCAAAGGAGGGCGTTGGTTTTTATACCCTATACCACTATGTGGTTTGGGTATAATGATTTTGTGCTGGTGTTTGTAACTACCAAAAATATTTGACCTAGACCCATCTTTTATTATACCGATGGACTCAGAATCACTATCTGATTCGATTTAACGATGTCCGTCCGTCCGTCCGTCTGTGTGTCCATGTAAAGCTTTTAATCAAACTGTAGGTCGCAAATATGAATATATTTTGATGAAATTTGGTATATAAGCTTTTATCAGCTATAGGATGAACGCTATTGAAACTGATGAGAATCGGTTCATGTTCAGACCTAGCCCCATACAAATGACCCCTATGAAATCAACATAAATTGCCATAAGATCCAAATTATCATATAAATCTTAGTCAAATTGGGTTTGTATCCAATAATCAGTACTCCAAAAATGATCCCTATGGGACAACTCTTAGTCATAGGCCCCATATAGAACTGCTTCCCGATCTTCACCTAAATCTATCAAAAAACAAAAATATTGCACTGATTCTTCTCAAATTTTTTTTATATATATTTTTGCAAAATAAAAGAGACTTTACCAAACATGATCAGGATCGCTCCATTTTTGGACCTAGTCCCCATAGACATATAGCATCCGATATGAACTTCTTCATATCTGCAGCCGAAAAAATTAATAAAAATCCCACTCAAATTTGGTTTATGCTTATTTTCCATATCCAGTTAGTTGGGCCTGAGAGATAGGGTATCTAAACGCATGGTATAGGGTATAGTATAGTCGGTCTAGACCGACTATAATTTTCTTACTTGTTTTCAATGTGTTTTCTTTCGCACCACCCTTTCGTCCAGTAGATGTCTTCAATTTGCAGTCAATTGTCCAGTGGATAGCACAACGGATAACAGCGAAAATTCGTTCATTAATCACACAAGCCACATGTGGAACTAACGCCCTGCCGAGGTCTTTCCTGCCACTTACAATATAAATGAATTGAAGCCTAATATCCACAAATACTACTCCCCCTTTTCTACAACCCATACATTTTCCTGATTTCAACAGTGTACTGCATTAATAGGGGCCATCCCTTGAGTGTTGAGGTGTATAGAAAGAACTGCATTGGCTTAAAACCTATGTTTAAGTAAACAAGTAAGAAAATTATAGTCAGTCTAGATCAACTATACGATACCCAATACCAACTAATTGCAAATAGAAAATAACCATAAACCAAATTCGAGTGGCACTGTTGTTCATTTGTTTGACTGCCGTTATGAAAAAGTTCATATCGGGCGTTATATTTACATGGGGACTAGGTAAAAAAATGGACAGATCCTGACCATATTTGGTAAAGTGACTTATTTTTTCCAAAATTTTTCTCCTACAAGGTTTATTTTGGGACTACTGATTAATCGGTGTAATAAACACAAACTAACCAAAAATGGCCGAGGTCTATATGACAATTGGGTAATATGACAATTCAAGTCGATTTTGAAAACTCCTTTTTCCAGTTTTAAAAAATTTTCTTTAACAAAATTTAAAAAAATGGATCTGGCACCTTAACGTTTTGTTAAATACATGTTACAGATTAACTCTGTGAACTTTTAAGCAAATCCCTATGCCAGAATTTTTTTGGGATTTTTGTAAAATATTCTTTAAATGCACTTTCGCGAATAGATAGCTCAACTATGTTATGATTATAAAAACAAAACTGATAATGCTTGTTTATTTGACGGTAGCTTTGAACCAAGGGATTGAGAATGTTCAGTACCACCCAAATAAATGTTTAAAATATTAAAATATTTATTAATATTTATCTTTTTTATTTGAGAAATCGCAAAATTTTTGTGGGCACTTCTTCTAGCTGCAATGTAATCTAACTGACTAAAGAGTTATTTTAGACATGTGATTTATTGACTACACAAAGTAAAGTGAATTTTATTATAAAGCTATCTTATGAGCACGTGTCACTTGACAATAATTTCTTCTGAAAATTATGCATGAAACACATAGACGACAGCGGCTACACGACTACAGCCTGTCCAAAATCAAATACATACGTTTAGCTGCACGGCTACACGACTACTTATGTGGCTGTAGTCAACTTAGGATAATTTCTATTTTTGTTGGCTACAAAACAAAAATAGTGTTGACAATATAACAAAACATGTAAAAAAAATTCGCAAAATGAAATGCTATAATTCTATTAATAATCAAAAGGGGTCAAATAAATTTATTTTATTATTTTTTTTTTTATGTTATAATTATGCATTACAAATTAGTAATTGTATATTTAATTCAAGTTTATATAGAATCATGCATGTTCTTCTATTTTAATAAATTAAAATAAAATATATATAATTGACACTACTGAAATAAAAATGCATTTGTATAAAAACAGCCGTTTATATTATTGTTATATGTTGCTGTCGTTTTCAAAAAAATTAAGTAGCCGCCAGCAGCATTTGTAGTCGTGTGTTCGTGTAACCGCTGTCGTCTATGTGTTTCATGCATTACACATCACATTCATATTAGCTAAAAAAGGCGTTAAGCCAATGTTTAACAATGTTGAGTTATAGTTCAGCAGTCTTCTTATATTATTTAGAAAAATATAGATGGTTTTTCAACATAAAACAATTTTATAAAAAAATTGGTTTAAAGTTGTTTTAATTTATATTCGCGAGCAATAAGCAGATAATTGCACCAAACATATATCACCATGGATTATTTTGATACCAGGAGCATTGAAGGGTTAAATAAATAAAAATTAACCGAATTATTTTTCTTAAATTTTAAACAGTAGTTTCATCAGGTTTAATAGTTTAATTTTAATTTAAAAATATCTTAAAGTCCAAAGCTGGCCTTGGCTAATAATGGGATAGCGTTCTCGGATTTATCCCAAATTTTAGGAACGGAAGTTCTACACATTTGGTTATTATATCTTAAGCGTCGCATCCAAAAATTCAACAGCACTTACAAAATATTCGAATTTTTTGCATAAATTGTCTTTTATTAGCTTGTCTTTTATTAAGTGAGCCCAATAACAAAAGGGTTAATGGGGTTATATTATTTTTTTTCCGAAACCCTAGGGTACTAAAATAAAATATAACATTTAAAAGGAGAAAATTGATGAATTTTTTATACAAAGTATTTAGAAAGAGTACATTTACAGAAAATTTTACAAAAATCCCATTTTTCTCGAAATCCGCAAAAATAAAATCCTTGTCAAAAAAATCCTGGCATAGGGATCTACTTCAAAATTCACACAGTTAATCTGTAGCATGTATTTAACAAAACATTAAAGTGTCAGATCCATTTTTTTAAATTTTGTTAAAGAAATTTTTTAAAACTTGAAAAAGGAGTTTTCAAAGTTTTATCAAAAAAAAAAAATCCCAGTTTCGGTCTCAATGCGCAATACTTATAAGTATAAAGACCAAAAAAAAAAAAAAATATAGCTTTAATCAATTTCTCAAAGTTGAAAAAATTCTATCAAATTTCATGACCTAGTTTTTTTTTTTTTTTTGTTGCACAAAAGTGATCTGGGGCATTTACTAGTTCTAGACGAGTTTTTATTCGATTTTGAAGTTTTATAGCGTTTTGAAAAGACAATTTAATACTGATTCCGAATTATTTAACAATTTGTCAGAAAAATTAAACTATTGAACGAAATTTTCCTAAAATCTGAAAAAAAAAGTCATATTTTGAAATTTTCAATCGCGTTGAGCCATCTCTAAATAATTTTTGATTGGCCCAAAACTTTGTATTTCTCAGTTTCTTTGCTATTCGTGTGTTTCTAGGCGGTGCGATCGAGAGCTTGAACCCTTTTTTCCCTCCATCTAATGAAGGGCCACCCTAGTGAAAATGCACCGATTTTTACCAATTTCAATAGCATTCGATCTATATTCATAATAGTTTGAATACCAAACTACCAAATATTTTTGGTAGTTACAAACATCATAAAGTCATTATATAACCTGACCACGTAGAGACTGTGCTCTATGTGGTCTTAGTTTTTTAATGGCCCCTAATTTTTTTAATGGCCCCTCTCTATGCTCTATAAATATTTTACCTTTTCTTAAAAAAGTGCTTTTTCTTTAAAAAGTACATATCGTCAAACAAGTACTTTCCCTTAAAAAAGAACCCATTCTTCACAAGTAAGAAAATTATAATCGGTCTAGACCGACCTATGTGTAGAAATAGTGTGAAATGTCAAACGAATCGGTCAAGTAGGTTTTGAGTTATTATGTTCACGGACTGCGAACATCTTATTTGCCGGAAAATCGATTTAAGGTGCTTCAAAAACTGATTTATTTATACTAGTATATGCGAGCGCTCGAAATCCGAGTGCAATTTCTAGGCAGCTTTATCTATCAACTTATCCAATTCACAAACCAACACTTTTATGGTTTATTATTGTTGTGAATGAAGGTAACAAACTCATTAACAAACACATTAACAAATTTAATAAAACACATATAGCATATGTATAATTTTATGTATGTGTTAGTAGGAACTTTAAATTAAATTTACTCAAATTAAAGGAAAAAATTTAAAAATCTGTAAATCTGCAAAACGGCTAAAAAGAAATACCTTTCAAATAATATATGTTTGGTCAAAATCGGGATAAAACGGTAGAACAAAACATCGGTCACAAGAAATCGCCTAGCCTATTAATATTACAGATATATTTAATAAATTAATTTATTAATAATTATTCAAATTTGAGGCAAATAAAATATTTGTTGATTTTTATCTGCAGTTATTTTAGTTTCAAAAATTTTTTTTTAATTTAGTTGAAAACTTTCCAACAATATATATATTTTGTTAATTTAAACAAATTTGTAATATATCCAATAAAATATTTAATTGATATGGTTAAAATCTTAATCACTTTTTAGTTTTCAGTTTTCAACTAATCTATATAAAATTTTAATTATTTTGACTTTCAGTTGCAAAATGTTTGTTAATTGTTTTCTTAAACCCCCCTATCTCACATCACACTGCAACTGTGAAATCGTTGTGTACGTATTAACAACGAAAAATTGTTCGAATCCATCGCCATTAACTTTTGTGCTCACACATCTGACTGCATTCTCATTTTTAAAATGTTTTCGAAGCGTAAACTTGAAAAAATTTGTTTACTTCTCTCTCTTATTTTATTTTTTAAATACCGAGTTTATTATACAGGCACATATTTGAGGGAAAATGTTTACATTTATTATTATTAGTTTTATTTTAATAATAGTTAGTAATATTTATGCTCTATAATTAACAAATTTGTGTTTGTATATATGCGCATTTCAAGAAATAAATCATAATAATAAATTTAACAAGTTAAAACTTTAATTACTATTTTGCAGAATCCAGTAAATTTGCATTAAATTTATAACAGGGTATCATTAATCATCGTTAGTGGCAGCCACTACTCGCACGAAAAATTTGGTGCCATTAGTGTGACCACTGCGGAAAATGTGTGTGTGTATTAGTAAAAAAAAAATGTGAGTGTAATGAGTTTTTCGAACTTGCAGTGTGATGTGAGATAGGGGGGTAAAAATGGTTTCTCACATCGATTTTAACTTTCAGTCACTATTGATTTTTAACTCTAATTTCAATTATAGTTTTTAATTATTTTTATTAAAATATTTATTTCATTGTCCTTTCGTTTCAAATATTTTTCTATTGTTTTGATTAAAAACTTGTTCGAAAACAATCTAATTTTTTAATTAATAATTTTACTTAATGGAAAATTATTTTAATTAAAAGACTGCAAATAACTTTTGTTTAATTGATACTACGAGTTTTTTCAAAATACCAAACTTAAATATTTTTTTAATCTAATCCATGGTGTTCTTAATTGGAACATTATTGTAAATTATAAGTGACAACGTGATTTTATTATAATTTGATTTGACTTAACCTCTACTCCTTTGATTTATCTTAGACTATCAGAATTAAAAAAATTGTTACTTCAAATACATATCTGTATTTTTATTCAAAAAGGAACTTCTGGCATTTATATTCAATAAATTCTGGATTTCACTTAGATTTTTTTGTGCTATCCATTAATTTGCCTTTTGTTTTTTCCAGAAATTCTCAGATAAAATATCAAGAACAATTGCTGGTTTTTTTTTTTTTTTTTTGTGTATTTCACATTATAACGAAGGAATCGTTGAAGCGGCAATGATGACTTAATTGATGTTACAAAGGTATTTTGCCATAGTTGTATCTATGCAACAAATCATGAATGAAAGAAGGCATAAAAGAAGGATTTTTTTTTATTGTGTTAACGTTGTAAAGTAGAGATAGGCATCTATTTGTAAAACTCGTTCTTAACTTACAAAGAAATGGTTTTCAATAGAATTAGTCTTTGTGCATTGACACCCCTTTCCCCCAACAGCGATTTTAAACAACAGTTTATATTCATTCCTTCAAAAAAAAAATAAAATATTTTTTACGAATTTTGTGTATTTTTGTCTACTTCTACTGCTATTGTCAGTAATGACGACAAGTGAATTCAAAATGATTTATTCGAGTGGAAAATGAGATACAAATAGCTGACAACTTGATGGAAATTTATTGTTATATATCTTCTGTATGTAGCGTTGTACTCATCCAATGTATTAGACGACGTTGCTTACTGTCACTGTAGCCCATCATTCCCATCGATGACTATGACGGTGATGATGGTGACTAATGCTGCATCTTGATGTTATTAGCTTAACGCTTAAGTATTTGAGCGTAATTTTTTTTTGGCAATTATTCATGATTGAAAGGTTTTCTGGCGCATCATCATCATTATCATGTTAATATTTGACAATGGAATTGCTTGAGTTTACTTGAGTTTAAAGGTGTATTGTATGTCAGATTTATTAGCGTTAGAATTTGCACTAAATCATTGTCAAATTAATTTGCCATCAAAGTAGGAGTTGGATAAGAAAACCTTGACACAAGGTAAAATTTAATGAGTTTTCAATGAATGCAAATGATTTGGATTTGCTATTGATTTTTTCATTAAATCTTAAATACATTTGTAATTTAAATAGTGGAATTGATTGAAATCTTTCAAATTCATTGCACTGCACCAAGCAGTTAAAAATACGTAATTTTGTCATTTTGGTCTGTTATTTAACGGCCCAAAGGATCAATTACGTACGTATTTTACCTTTTCTTACAAAAGTCCTTTTTCTTAAAAAACAAGCTTTCCTTAAAATAAAACCTATTCTTTTATTAAAAGCACATTTAATTAAAAAAGCACATTTTATTTTGCATTTACCATTTCTTAAAGGTGAATTTTTATAAAATACTTTTTATTCAAAAAGTCCATTGTACAACCAAATTTTTCTAAAAAGTATTAAAAAAAATTTTGCAAAGAAAATACTATTTCCTAGAAAATAATTTTTTCATAAAAAAAATAATTTTTTCATAAAAAATTATTTTCATAAAAAATTATTTTTTCTTAAATGTTATTATTGAAAAATTCTTTTAATTAAAAAAGTACTTCGTATTAAAAAAAGGACCATTTAAAAAACAAAAATAATTTTATTAAAAAAGTGCATTTTACTAAGGAAATATCATTCCCTAAAACAAGTAAATTTTCTGGAAAAGTACCTTTTATACGATAAAAAACGATCTTTTGTTAAGAAAATTCCATTTCGTAAAAAATACATTTTCTTCAAAAACTAGTTTTTGTTAGAAACTACATTATTCTTCAAAAGTATTTATTGTTAAGAAAATTAAATTTTCTACAAAATTACTTTTACTTCAAAAAGTATATTTTCTTAGAGAAACTTTTTTAAAAGTACCTTTTGTTAAAAAAGGTAAGAAAATACAATTTCCTAGAAAATTTAAGATTTATGAAAAAAAGTACCTCTTATTAAAAAAGTAGCTTATGTTTAGAAAATACAATTTCCTAAAAAGTTTATTTTCTTAAAGAATTAAATTTTCTTAAAAAAGTACCTTTTCTTAAAAATTATTATTTTTAAAGGTACCTTTAAAAAAAATATACTTTTTATCATAAAAAAGTACAATTAAAAAAATTCATTTTGCCAAAAAAGTACATTTTACAACTAAATCTTCTTAAATAAGTACAATTTATTAAAAAAGAACACTTTGTAAAGAAAATGCCATATCCTAAAAAACTACTTTTTCCTAAAACAATATTTTTTCTTAAAAAGTATATTTTCTTAAAGGTACTTTTTGAAAAAATTCTTTCAATTAAAAAATACTTTTTCATAAAAAAGTACTTCGTGTTAAAACGTACCATGCAAAAAAGCTCCTTTTATAAAAAAGTACTATTATAAAAAATATACAAAAATAATTTTCTTATCTTTTACTAAAACAAGTAAATTTTTTAAAAATTTTTTTATTAAAAAACGACCTTTTGTTAGAAAAATACCATTTCGTAAAAAATATATTTCCTTAGAAAAGTACTTTTTGTTAAAAAATGCATTATTCTTCAAAAGCATATTTCGTTAAGAAAATTTCATTTCTTAAAAAAGCACCTTTTCTTAAAAAAAGTAAATTTTCTTAAAGGAGCTTTTTTAAAAGGAACTTTCTATAGAAGAAAGTTTTCTAAGAAAATTTGTTTTTCAAAAAATTACCTGTTCCTCAAAAAATTACATTATCCTCAATTAAGTACATTTTATGAACAAATCATATTTTCTTGAAAATGTGTTCTTAAGGGTACCATTTTAAAAAATTACTATTTAATAAGAAATAATTTTCATTGAAAAAGTACTTATTATTAAAAAACTACATTAAAAAAATATGTTTTCTTAAAAAATTACCTTTTTCATTGCAAAACGACATTTTGACAAGAAGTTACCTAAACATGTAATTTTCTTTTAAAAAAAGTTACATTTTGTTAAAAAAAAAGTACCATTTTGTTAAAAATATCGTTTTTTAAAAAGTTAATTTTCTTAATACGGAAACTTTTCTTAAAAATGTATTTATTTCTTAAAAAAAAATCATTTCCTTAAAAAGTACCTACTCTTCAAAAAAGCATATTTTTTAATATTGTTCGTTTTTTAAAAAGTATCTTTTCCAAAAAATAAATATTTCAAAACTATTACTTCTTCCTCAAAAAATTAACCCTCTTTCGAAAAGTACCTTTCCCAGCAAAACCTGGGTAATGATTAGTTATTATCGGTTGCATTACATGGTAATGTTAACCCCCATACCTTTTGAATTATTTCAAGCTAAATGTAACGACTTCAAGATAATCATTTATGTAATGACCACTGTTTGTATTATTAAAAACTGTAAATAATGAGTCAAATTTAATGAAACAAACTATATTTATATATTTTACATTTCGTTATTTACAACATATTGTGCGTTGCCATGTGTTGTTTTTCTGAAATATACTTTACTACCTACATGTAACAAATTTCTCAAAACTCTTCTTAGTATCTATAAAGTAACTAGTTATTGGGATCAGCACCTAGTAAGATGCCGGTAAGGCCTTTCCTCCAATGACACCCCCATGTTAAAATAATGGGTTTCATAATGGAAAGGTAACTACTGAACACTGCTGATTTCTTATTCTAAAGCTCATTACATGTAATAGAAAGTTTTGCTGGGTTTCTTAAAATAGTAAGTTTTCTTAAAAATAAGTAACTTGGTTTTAAAAGCGAAAAAAAACGTCTTATCATAATTTTTTTTTAAGATATGAATAATGTTGGATTATTTATTTCACAAACACGTTATTCTATAATATTTGAACAATATTTGAGAAATTTTCAATTAAAAATATTAATAAATAAGTCCGTGACAGCGAATCTCCGGAGACGTTTTTGTTTTGCGGTGAATATCACAACTCGTTGGATCATGTGATATAAAAAAAATCGAAATGCGTTTAAAAGGTGACATATTTCCCGAGGTAATCACGAAGAGTTTTTTATTTTTTTTTTTTATTTTTGGCAGCATTTGAAGTGAGAAACTCGATTTTTGGTATAAAATTTAGGTGAATTTGTTGTTAAAAAATAGGGAAGAAAATGGAAAAAAAAAACTCTTCGAGGTTACCTGTGTGTAGAAATAGTGTGAAATTTCAAACGAATCGATCAAGTAGATTTTGAGTTATGATGTTCACGGACCTCAAATATTTTATTTGCCGGAAAAATCGATTTAAAGTTTTTCAAAAACTGATTCATTTATGTACGATATACCGTAGGAGGCCGGTCGCTGGAAACGCTGCATCTTCTTTAGTCTTGCTCTGATTTACTTGAAATTTGAATACGACATTCTCGACATGTTGTACATTCAGAAAGATTAATGAAAAAAATGGAAACACCATTCCCTAAAACAAGTATATTTTCTGAAAAATTACCTTTAATACAATAAAGAATATACTCCCAAAAGTATATTTTCTTAAAGAACCTTTTTTAAAAAAGAACCTATTCTTAGAAAGTATCCTTTGGTAATAATATACAATTTCCCAGAAAATTTAAGTTTTATGAAAAAAGTACCTTTTATTAAAAAAGTAGCTTTTATTTAGTTTTCTAAAAAGTTTATTTTCTTAAAAAAGTAAATTTTCTTAAAAAAGTAACTTTTCTTAAAAAAGTCTTATTTTTAAAGGTACCTCTTTTAAAAAAATACTTTTTATCATAAAAAAGAACCATTAAAAAAATTAATTTTCTTCAAAAAGTACCTTTTAAAAACAAATTTCCTTAAATAAGTACCTCTTATTAAAAATGAACCTTTTGTAAAGAAAATACCATTTCCTAAAAAGTACTTTTTCTTAAAAAAGTATATTTTCTTAAATGTACTTTTTGAAAAAATTCTTTTAATTAAAAAACACTTTGTAAAAAACACCATTTTATAAAAAAGTACAGCTTAAAAAACAAAAATAATTTTCTTAAAAAAGTATCTTTTACTATGGAAATACCATTCACTAACATATGTAAATTTTTTATTAAAAAAAACCTTTTGTTAAGAAAATTCCATTTCCTAAGAAAGCACATTTTCTTAATAAAGTATATTGTCTTAACGGAACCTTTCTTAAAGGAAATTTCTATAAAAGTAAGTCTTCTAAGAAAATTATTTTTCAAAAAATTACCTGATTCCCATTTTCCACATATTAGTACATTTTCTTAAAGAAGCATATTTTCTTGAAAAAAATTTTTTTTTTGTTAGAAATTACTCTTCATTGAAAAAGTACTTTTTATTTTATTATTTATTTTGTTATTTTATTTTTTTATTTTATATTATAATTTTGTTTTATTTTATTCTATTTTATTAAAAAAAAGTACATTTTATTTTAAAACAAGCACCTTAAAAATTATTTTTCTCAAAATGTCGTTCTGTAATAAAAAAGGCCCCTTTTTGTCAGTAAATTACCATTTCCCAAGCAATTATATTTTCTTAAACAAAAGTACTTTTTCTTAAAAAATACACCATTCTTAAGAAGTTAAAAAAATATGATTTAAAAAAAATTTTTTTTTTTTAATTAAAATTAATTTATTTTTAGATTATCTTTTTAAAACAGAAACTTTTTTTAAAAAAGTATTTTTCTTAAAAAAAAGTACCTTTCCTTAAATAGTATCTTCTCTTAAAAAAGTATATTTTTTAACATTGTTCGTTATTTTTAAAAGTAAACTTTTCGAAAAGAGTAACTTTTCAAAAAATAAATTTCTCAAAACAACTTCTTCCTCAAAATATTACCCTTTTCTCAAAAAGTACCTTTTCTTCAAATAGAAAGATTTTTTAAAAATAAATAGCTATTATTAAAAAAAAAAGTACCTTCATTAAGAAAGAACCTTTTCTTAAATAAGTGGTGGTTGTGTAAATTTTTGAGAATTATGTTTCGAATCAAAATTGTTGAAAACAAAAATGTTGCAGGCGTTTTAACGGAGCTTATAGAAATTACTCTTCCCGGTTGTATGAACAGGAATATATTTTTCGAATTTTGACTCATTGCATTTTCATTGCATATAAGCGCCCCGGTAGGTGAGTAGGTAGCGTGCTCGCCTATCATGCGGGGGTCGTGGGTTCGATTCCCACCAGAGGCTTTGGTGTGTCGCTGCAAAAAAAAAAAAAAAAAAAAAAAAAAAAAAAAAACTAGCCAGAATTAGAATCTGCAGACAAGCCATCGGCTTCGCGGAACTAGGCTTAAAAAGAAAAAAAAAAAAAAAAAAAAAAAAAAAAAAATAAGTTACAATTTATATTTATTTTGACAACTGCGAAAAAACTTAGTTTTTTAACATGCATAAATATTTTCAGTTTTAATTTTCTGAAGTCTAAATGATAAAGTAAATTTGAGCTATCATCTAATAGAGCTAATAGAGAACTTATAAGGTTAAAGTTAAAATGCGAAATGATATTTTAAAATTTCAGTTTATATTTATAGCTTTTGTTAAAATATATGTTTTGAAGAAACAAATGTTTTTAATAATACTGAAAGCTATATATCCTGATATTTATGGTATGGTATATCATAGGGATCAAGAGTTATGACAAAAAGTAGGTATATTTATTTTAAGTGAAATAATTTTTCTTTATTTATATTTTTAAAATAGTATTTTTTTTAATATCATTTTAATACTTAACACTTTTTTTGTGAGCTGGGATATAGGTGTTTTACTATAATTTTCCTAAAAATTTCTGCTGAGTTTATTTATTATAAATTATTTTTTTTAAGTTTGGTAAATAATTGTTATAATATCTTTAGACAAAATTTCATAATTAGTCAAATTCTTTTATAAATATTTGTAAATAAAAATAGAAAATAAAAATATAATATAATGACTTTAAATCTTAAAATTTGTAGTATGGGATCTCAATGATTTGGTTTGGACTAGCCCCTGAGTGGGATTATTTTGTCTATTTAGTCCTTTTTCAGCTGATTTCCCAAATGCGCTAAAACTAGAAATATGTGGTGGACGAAACAAAACTGGAGAACTCTCATGTTCGGTCACACATCCTTCCAATCTCATATATAGGATGGAACATTTTAACTTTTTTCTCCAATTAAGTGCGTTTCTTAACCAAGACTTTATCAAACTCATGCTGCAGGATAATACCAGGTCTTTAGGTCTTTTTCATACGTTCTTATTTGTTTTTATTTTAAGTTTTAAAATAAGTTTTTGCTAATATTCTTAGGAAACTTTTTGTTAAACGTCAAAAATAAATCTTGTCATTGTTAAGCAATCTTTGAGACCTTCTGTTTGTCTGAATTATTATTCCATGTTGAACATAATAATACATAGTACACTTTTCATTAGGCATTCATTAGATGCCATTTAACTTCTTGTACTTTTCGGTTAATTTTTTTTTTTTTTCAATCTTTTCAATTTTACTACAATAGATTTGACTGAGAGGCATCATTGTTAGAACAAACTAACTGTAATAGAAAAAGAAAAAATAACAATGCTTTGTGCGGCTCAGTTTAGATTTTATAACTGACATAAACTCTTTTTTATCATCATCATAACCATCATCATTTCATCAACACAATCATTGTTCTATTCACACTTTCTGCATAACCTTAGGGGAAATTTTGCAGTACATCCTGTACTGATCCTTAACAATTCATTTTTATTTTTTGTAGTAGAACTCAACTCCTTAAACATGAAAATTGCATCAAAAGTTCCATGAATAAGTAAGAAAAATAGATTATTATTTTTTTTTATTTATCTAACAAGAGATTTTGCTTACGCAAACAAAATCTTTAACACAGTGGCCTCAATTTTTAGGTCAACATAATATTTAAAAATAATATTGAACTTAAATTGGTTATTCAATCATAAATGAAAAAAAAAACCTCTATTATATGCCATTGTAAGATATGGCACGTCAGTTGGTTGTGCTATACTTGATGGTTTGGATTTAAAAAAAAATAACATCGTGACGATGATGATGATCAACCTTAATGATTGTTGTGTTTGGTCTTTGTGAAAAAGCACTGCACTGCAGTAAAAATGAGGCCAAGAGCTATTTCGCTATCAAGTCTATTTTGTGTCTAATTCTCTGTCTTTTTATAGCATGGAAATGCAACAGGATATTTGGGTCTGCCTCTTTTTAATGTTGTTTGTTCTTCTACTTAAATTTATTTAATTTTTTTTTTTTGCACATATTTAAACTTTTTTGTGTGGTAGGTATTTATGTTATAATAATCCATCAAATTAATGTTGTGATTAAAGATTTGTTGGTATTTTTGGTTTTACTTTGTAAGTGCCACCCCCCAATAATGGCTGTTATTGACTTGTCAAATTTGTTTTTAATTATGATTTTGTCATTGTCAGCAACATTAGCGACTCTCATAAACACACATGTCTGGATGGGAGGCAGTCATCACTGTTAATGTGAATATATTTTCACTAGATGAAACTGTACCACCATCAGGACCACCATTACCCAACGAATCCAATTTAATTCCGGCAACATGAGCATTAATAAGTAAATCCGTATCGTGCCGTTCTTTGGTTTTACACATTTCCCGTATGTTATCGTTGCCATAATATTTTAGAGCTGTATCAAAATGACAACATAAACAACAGCAACTACAGCAGCAACAACTACATCAATTCCAAGTTGTACCAGCATAAAAGCATGTGTAATGAAGTGTTTTGTTTTTTGTTTAAGGTGAGGGGATATAATGTTTTTGATGATGAAATTCGTTTGTTTGTGTATAGTGTTGCTGTTTTTTTTTTTTTTTTTTTGTTCTAGGTTAACGTAAATAATTTTATTTTATTTTTGCGGAAAATTTTGTGGAGTTTGTCAATCACAAACGAAAGCACGTATAACAAAAATACCGAACTTTCATTTCCCAGCAATCGTTAAATAATAAGGACCAGCAAAGAATTTAGTACATATTAAAAACAGTCATAAGTAAGAGTGTTAAATTCAACGGTGCCGAAACTTTGATACCATCCACCCGTGTTCTAAACAGAACGTTGTTTAAAATTTATAAGATAATTAACACAAAATGTAATAAACACGACCTAGATCTATATGATAATTTGGATTTTATGTCAATCTAAGTTGATCTCATAGGGGTCATTTGTAAGGAAACTGCATCTGAACATGCACCAATTTCAACAATTTCAATAAAGGTTCGGTCTATGGCCAATGAAGGCTGATATACAAAATTTTGTGAAAATATATATTCATATTTGCGATCAGTGGGGATAGACAGACGGACGGAATCCCTAAATCGGCTCAGAAAATGATTCTGAGTCAGTCAAGGTCAAATATATTTGGCAGTTATAAGCATCAGCACAAACTTATTATACTCTGACCACATAATGGTATAGCGTATAAAAATAATATACGCCCGCTTTAGGATGCAGTTCACCTGCAAGTACAGTTGAGGGGTCATTCGAACCGCTTTTAACATAATATATAAATCGATTTTGATGTCCAAATGTCAAAAGTCATAACCACATGATCTTTAGTTTCGTAATACATATTATAAAAAGTTAAACTTCTATTTATTTAAAATATCGGTTTGAAATAAAGATCACTTGAGTGAGTTTTTTCTTGGATTTGTCGGAACTGGTAGGCCTAGAGTTCTGAAATATAAATTATTCTTTAGTATAGTAAGCAATTTTGTCAAATACAAAAAGGGTGACGTGTTAAAGCCAAGTTTATTCTTCAATTTAAAGTAGAAGTTTTCTCTCTACGGAAATAGTCGGTGTTGAAAGTTGTGAAACTCTTTTCGGGATTTTAAAAAAAGATTACAGAAATTGCATAATATTACTAATACTCGGTGCAAAACATTCTTCTTGTTTTATATAAATTTCTTTTTATTTAGCTAAACAATTTATTTACATACAGGGTGGACCATATAAGATTTACATTTTGCTTTTGCTATTAACAAACAAGTAAGAAAATTAAAGTCGGTCTAGACCGACTATATGATACCCTATACCCTGCCTTTAGAGCCCCTTTCTCATAGGACCAACTAACTGGAGATAGAAAATAAGCATAAACCAAATTTGAGTGGGATTTTTTATTAATTTTTTTGGCTGCAGATATGAAAAAGCTCATATCGGATGCCATATCTATATGGGGACTACGCCCAAAAATGAACCGATCCTGACTATGTTTGGTAAAGTCTCTTGTATTTTGCAAAAATATATACAAACAAAATTTGAGAAGAATCAGTGCAATATTTTTGTTTTTTGATAGATTTAAGAGAATATCGGGAAGTAGCTCTATATGGGGGCTATGACTAAGAGTTGTCCCATAGGGATAATTTTGGGACTACTCATTAACGGATGTGATAAACGCATACAAACCTAATTTGAGTAAGATCTATATGACAATTTGGATCTTATGGCAATTTATGTCGATCTGTCCAGCTGTGACAATTTTGCCTATAGACGTAACCACCGAAATGAATATGAGCTTCGTTAGAAAAGCAGATGTTTCGGTAAAAATGTTGATCGTAAAAGCGTTCCGTAGCCCAAATAGAGAACCTCTATTCCAGCGTAAATCGCCTCAATTCGTAAGCAGCATATACTACACTATCTTCCTGTAATAACACAGCTGACATAGGTGTTGCCATACTCAAAATAACCAGTAATTCAAAATGTAAACACTAGATGTAAAAAGTTTGTTTCCTAAAAAACCTTTTTACTCAAAAGTTATTTTGACTAAAATTTTTATTTCTTACAAATTTTTTTCCCAAAAACTTTTTGGAGTAATATTTTTCTTTTGCAAAAACTGGTTTCATCATACCTTTTTTGTACATATTTGTTATTAAAAATTTTTTTGGATAAAATTTTTTCCAAAAATTTTTTTCCCTAAATTTATTTTTTGATGTGTAAACATTTATACGCGAACGGGGGTTAAAATCTATTTCCCATTACGATAACAAAAGCAGCGTAAGCGTAAGACAAAATGAGTGTGACTTATGATTGTATAGGTGAAATAATTATGATATGTAATAACTTTTTGAAAATTAAAAATGAAAAATAAAATAATTAAAAATGAAAAATGAAAAATTAAAATGAAAAATAAAAAATGAAAAATCAAAATAAAAAATGAAAAATAAAAAATGAAAAATGAAAAATGAAAAAAAAAAATTAAAAATGAAAAATGAAAAATATGAAATTAAAAATGAAAAACGAAAAATGAAAAATCAAAAATCAAAAAACAAAAATCAAAAATGAAAAATGAAAAATGAAAAATGAAAAATGAAAAATAAAAAATGAAAATTGAAATATGAAAATTAAAAAATTAAAAATAAAAAAATTAAATTTAAAAAATTAAAAATGAAAAATGAGAATGAAAAAAAAAATGAAAAATGAAAAACGAAAAATAAAAATTAAATATGAAAACGGAAAAATGAAAAATGAAGAATTAAAAATTAACCAGTTGCAATAATAAATAATAATAAACTAGAGGACCCCGCTGCTCCGCAGCATTATATTATATTATATTAATTTTTGTAATATAATACCAAAATTTGCCAAGAGAAGTGAACGTACAGTAATACCAAAATATGCCAAGAGAAGTTAACGTACAGTAATACCAAAATTTGCCAAGAGAAGTCAACGTACAGTAAAAGCAAAGTTGATTCTCCATGCATAACTTTTCTCAAACCCAGCGAATTTAAGCAGTTAATAGCTCAAAAGGAGGAGCTTGATCCACTGAGTGTGCTTAGACCTATGTCAACAGCCTACGTTAATTAGAACTCTAGTTATAGAGGTTTGAGAGAAGAAAAATATTGAAAAAAATCTTGAGTGCAAAGTTTATTCATAAATTCTTTTAATATATAAGATATTTTTACATTAGCAGAGGCCCTGCAGTTGATTGCTATAAGTGATACATAGAAGACGCTTTCTGTTTGATTTTCAAAAAGTGCCATAAAAAATCTTTAATTACTAAATGTTTACACATCTCCCCTGTGATCGGACTCACATGATTTTTTTTTTGTATTAATCATCAATCATCAATTCTTGAGTCATAACTAAAAAATAAAGCAAACAAACATCAAGATAAGTAAAAAATATAAATCGTCTTAAAAAAAGAGAACGCCAAGCCCTTAGCAGGTTTTACTATACTGCACTCTTTTTGTAAGAAAAATTTTATATCTGGGTGTGACATTTTACCTAGCTTTCCATCAATACGTAAAACCGAGCATAAAGTGTCCTCTTTAGCATAATAATACTTTTATGGAGTTGCCATAACGTAAAATTTTTAGCAAATTTATTTAATTTATTTACAAAAAATATTCATCCAATTTAAATAATTTATACTTTAAAAATAAAGATAGTTTACGACTTTCATATGTTTCAACCAATATTTATTAAATATTTATAATAACTAGCAGATTCCAGCGATCGAAATTCGAGTGCAATTTCTAGGCAACTTTATTTCTCAACTTATCCAATTCACAAATCAACACTTTTTTGGTTTATTATTATTGTGAAGGCAGATAACAGACTCATTAACAAACACATTAACAAATTTAAAAACACACACATAGCAAATGTATAATTTTATGTGTGTGCAACTTTAAATGCAATTTACTCAAAACAAAGGAAAACATTGAAAATCTGTAAATCTGGTGAACAGCTAAACAGAAATACCTTTCAAATAATATATGCTTCGTGAAAATCGGTATAAGACGGTGGAACAAAACATCGGTAACAATATATCGCCTAGCCAATTAATATTATAGATTACTAGCTGGACCCGGCAAACGTTGTTTTGCCCTCAATGAATTTTTAATTTTAGTTAGAATCTGTATATATCTATATAAAAAATGTTTGTGCATTTGTTAGTATTAAAACTGTTAAAGAAAAACCATGTTTTATTTATGAAAATTAAAATAAATATTTATTGTAACATACGTACGTATAAGAATGACCAATATATTTCTATCATTGTAATTCTAAAAAGAGTGAACAATATTTTTAGTTTCCTTATTCTGGCAGTAAATTAATAAATTTGCTGGCTTTCCGACACCGGAAAAACAATTGTTTTCTAGGTCTAAACCACATATTTGCAATGATTGTCCTTGAGATTTATTGATGGTCATGTTAAAGCCCAATCTGTTCGGAAATTGCAATCTTTTGAATGTTATCAGTGTGTCGGTAGGAATCATAGGAATTCTTGGCAGCAAGACATGTTCTCCTTTAAATTTGCCTTTGTGGCCTCAATAACATTGAGTATTATTCTCTCAACAATTAACCTGGTGCCATTACATAGTCTCGGAGCGTTGAGGTTACGTAGCAAAATTATTGGAGAACCAACTCTTAATTTTAATAAATGTGGAGGTAGATCGGGTACATCAAGTGAATTCAAAAATTATGTTGGATAATTGACTGCTTCATTTTCTTCAACAAAACTATCCATAGATTTGAAATAACACTTTCGGAATCAATCATGTCTTGAATAATAACATTAATATTATCGACATCGAAATTTTTTGCGGCTTAAATAGTTCTTTCACTTAACCAAGTAGTTGTTTTGAAAACTGGTCAGCCATTGGATCATGGATAATAAAATGAGAGCTCCACCGAAAAGTCTTTCATTTCCTTTCAAATCTTTTAAAGTTCTATGTAGTGCTTCTAATGAATGTTTGTAAGCCATGTTATATTCATCCCAAATAATAATATTGCATTTTTGCAGAACTTTTGCCATACCGGAATGTTTTTTTTATATTAATACGGCATTCTCTTTCGTTTGTACATTTAACGGTGATTTGAGTGCTGAATGAGCTGTGCGACCACTATGCAATAATGTTGCGGCTATTCCGGATAAAGCAATAGCCAATGCAATTTTTCTTTCCTTTTTGGTTAGAATATTTGTATATAAAAACGTTTGTGAATTTTGGAACTTATAGAATTTAAATAAATTTGACAACTCATTATTGTTCGAAAGATAGCGCCATCTACCGGGTCCAACAAAAAATTTTTTGACATCATCTAACATACATATATGTACATTCCTAGTTTCAGTAAAATCGCACCGTAAATAAGAATATTCGAAATGACCCCAACGCCACCTATCGGCTCCATTTATACATACAAAAATTTCCTATGATAAAACATACATACATTCTGAATCGCAGTCAAATCACTCTAAACAAAAAAATAAAATGAAAAACAAAAAAAGGAGTTTAACTTCTTATATGGGGGATTTCATGTCAAGTGCACCAACTTTTGAAACCGATGTCTTCCGATCGGGGTGAAATTTGCACCAAGGTTAGTCCTATTGGATAGTAGTTTAGGCACACCTTTTCAACAAGATCGGTCCAGACCTCTCTGAGTTAGAGGGATCAAAATTTGACATTTTGGCCAAACAGGTGTTTTTTCTTATCCGTGTAACTTATTACCTATTGTTCTTAGAAAATTTTCTCCCAGATAGTTTAGATGGCTATTTCTTCAATATTTCGGAAAAAAATACTTAAAAAAAAAAATTTTTTTGACTTTTTTTTGCTAAATTAAAGCATTTTTTGCCTATTTTTTTAAAAAGGGCATTTTTTTTTTCATAAGAAAGCTTAGGATTTTTCCTTTAAGAGCTTTTTGGTCTCTTAGTGGGATGGGAGTGGGACATCTATCAAAATAAATGTTTTCTAACTCCAGACAGCGGTTTTTCAATTTTTCACAAATTCACTATTTTGAATTTTTTCCTATTTGTGTCTAAAACCTTACAAATAAAACTTATGCTGAGAAACTAGACAAACTAAACTTTCCGAAGGTATATAACATACCTAACTAAAATCTTATACCCTCGATACTGTAATACCCAGAATATGTTAACCTCAGGAAAAAAATCGCTTTTTTTCTATAGAAAAATTATTATTTTTTATTTATTTTTAATAATAATTAAATTAATGTATAATAACAATAATAATATTAAAAATGAAAAGATAAATAATTTATTAAATTAATCTTAATTGCATTAGATCCATTTATATCATAACTATTTTTATACTTATTTATTGTAGCTGATGAAGTATTTAAGTCTTGTAAATTTTTAAATACCCAGTCTATCATCCAGCTTTTTTGTCGCCTTTATTTACTGCGTTTTTTTTGTCAATCCTTTCTTGGCGTTACTAGGTTCAGCTGCTGATTTTGTTGCTGGTTTATTTGTTGTCTTTGGAAAGAAATCGCATTGAATAGAGGCAGAAGTCTCTAGAAGTCTAGAAGTCTTGAGTCTTCCATCGACAAGCGGTATAAAAGCATGGTATTGAGCGGTGCCATCGATTGTTACCGCAGCATCGAATCTGATCTTCAGTGTTTTCAATGTTTCCTGATGATCCTTTTTGTTACTAAAAACTATTTTAGTTTCTATACAATAATTCTTTGCCCAATGGAATAAAGCAGTCGCATCTAAGATGCGATCTTGATGAGAGCACTGTAGGCTATACTTCGCTGCATTTCTTTTAAGGTTTGCTCCAATACCATCACATGCTCCTTTACTATGAGCAGTCGGATGAAAATGCCACTCAGCTGGCATTCCAAAATCTTTTTCATGGGCCATAAGATTGGCCAAGCTACTTTTGTTTTTAAAATGTTGACGAGCCCCGTCCGAAACATAGTATACCTTCTTTACAATAAATTTATATTTTAGAAATTTTAGTATTCTCTTCCGGTACTCATAAACTGCAACGGTATCATGTTTTAAATCGTCGGATATGATTGCCATACTTTTGTGTTCCAGTTTTTCATCTTTCATGTAGTAAATAACCACTGTGAATATAGTTGCTTGGTCGTTATTGAAGTGGAAGGCTTGTATGGCATCCTGAAGAACATATTTATAGTTTTCTGCGAAATCATATGAAATAACGAATTCACCAGACTTCAAATGTATCTTCAAATCCTTGAAGAATGACCATTGCTCTTTGACTAAAAAGTCATGGGTTCGCAAGTTTAGCAATCCTGTACACATTTCTTCCACAAAATCATCCATATTTAAAATGATTGTTTTCAATGAGCATCTGTCTGTCTGAATCCAAGAATCAAATTTGACCTCCTCTATATATTCTCGATCTAAAGAGTTGATTAAATTTTCTTTGATGAATGTGGTTTTCGGGCAATTGGTACATTCACCTAAGTGGCAAGAAGTTGTTGCATTAGGACACATAGTCAATTTAAGGCAATCGCGGTAATCGTGTAAATCTTCTGCCGAATCATCTGTTAAATACTTTAAGTTGATTTCCTTCAACATCAGTTTAACATTTTCATGGTAAATGCAAACGCATACTGTGTGAGTCCCGCTGCTTTCTGCCAAACGCAATGTTTTGGCCTCATTTGGGTAAATTTCGTGAAGCCAATTCTAACATCCTCGTGTTCAGATTGAAATGTTGCAAATAACTCTTTCAGGTTACAGATAACCATTCTCTTCTGTTATGTTATGAAGGTATGTTACATACTTTCGGAAAGGTTAACTTGTCTAGTTTCTCAGTATAAGTTTTATTTGTAAGGTTTTAGACACAAATAGGAAAAAATTCAAAATAGTGCATTTGTGAAAAATTGAAAAACCGTTGTCTTGAGTTACAAAACATTTATTTTGATAGATATCCCACTCCCATCCCACTAAGCGACCAAAAAGTTCTTAAAGGAAAAATCCTAAGCTTTCTTATGAAAAAAAAAAAAAAATGCCCTTTTTGAAAAAAAGGCAAAAAATGCTTTAATTAGCAAAAAAAAAAGTCTACAATTTTTTTTTTTTTTTTAAAGTATTTTTTCCGAAATATTGACGAATTAGCTATCTAAACTCTTTGGGAGAAAATTTTCTAAGAACAATAGGTCATAAGTTATATGGATGAGAAAAAAACACCTGTTTGGCCAAAATGTCAAATTTTGATCCCCTCTAACTCAGAGAGATATGGACCGATCTTATTGAAAAATTGTGTCTAAACTATTATCGAATATGACTAACCGTAGTGCAAATTTCATCCTGATCGGGAGACATCGGTTTCAAAAGTTGGTGCACATATATAAAATTCTCGTGTCGCGGTCTCTGTAATTGAACTCCTCCGAAACGGCTTCACCGATTCTCATGAAATTTTGTGCGGATGTTGGGTAGGTCTCAGAAACGGACAACAGGTATTTTTTTGATACCTCGAGTGGGCGTGGCACTTATGGCTATCATAGTACTCCATATATCTGATTTTAAAAGTTCACTTTGTATGGGGGTACCCCTACCAGTGGCCCTATCAAAAAAAAAAAAAAATAGACGTTGTTAGATTTTCAGACCTACCCAATATGTGCACAAAATTTCATGAGAATCGGTTGAGCCGTTTCGGCGGAATTTTACCACAAACACCGCGACAGAAGAATTTTATAGATTATTAATATATTTTAGTTATTAATGTACACAAGATGGGCGTACCATACAATTTATGAGATCCTAGATAAAAAAAATGTTTAAAATTAATAAAAAAATTTAAGTAGAATATTTTCTAAGATACAATTTTTTGACGTATCATAAGTATTCTATCTTATCGATATATAAGTAAAATTATTTATTCTTGTACTTGATGAAATATTCGTATTAAAGCGTATTCAAGTTTAAAAAGTTAAGCAAATAAATCGGTACTAGCAGCAATAGATTTTTGGGAGAAACAATTTTATAAGAAAAAGATTTTTGACGCCAAAAAAATTTTTAAGATAAATTTTTTAGACAAAAAAATTTTTTTTAGGAAAAACAAATCAGTAATGAATTTTTCAGGTCAAAAAAAAATTTTAAATTATTAATATTTATAAAATAATAATTGGTATTGGTAAAAACTTTTGTCGAAAAAATTTTTTTTATTTAGTCAGAATTCAGTCAACTTTTCATATCTTAATTAATTAAAACACAAAGAATGTAAAATTCTCTTTCAATTTTCAAAGCTTTTTCTCATAAAATACTTAACCGAGTTTCTCTGTACAAATAACCAGTTTAAAAAAATGTTAGCATGTAACTATACCATTAATATAACACTTAAATATCCGTGGATGCACCCTAGTGGCTCTGAAATAGAAGTTCACCGCTATATGTTGTTGATAGATTGCGTGATTGCTGTAGCGACAGCGTTAAAAATGTTATAGAATTGTGTATATCTGACAAAGAAAAAAATAAACTCCACCAAATAAAAAAAAAAAACTGAAAATTAAAAACAAACAAACTAAAGCCCAAATCCAGCAACAAAGCCAACATATACAGTTTGTAGGAAATTGACACAAAGTCAAACAAAAGGCCGCTTTCATTACTGTAAAACCGTGAATAATAGCATTACAACTAATAACATTAACAGCATTTACCATTTACAATATAACAACGTGTGCAGAGGGGGGTGGCTGTTTAAATATTAAAAGGGTGTCATTGTTGCAAAATACATATACGAATATGAATATGAGGGTGTCATTATTGTTGTTGTTTTAGTTTATAATTGTAATATTGACATGTGTATTTACAGAATTATTTAACGGTATAGGCAAATAGTTAAACACTAAATAAATTAATTTACCTAGTACGTAACGGCGGATAATAGGTGTGTAAGTAAGAGTGTTTATGGTATTATGAATAGTTATAGATTTTGTATAGAGCCACCAATGTAAATGAGGGATGATTGTTAGTAAATATTGATAGACAAGTGTATGCACCAGCAACAGCAGCAGGAGGGCCGTATAGAATTTTGTTTGGCTTAGGTAAACAATACCATTGAGATTTGTTTTGCATTGTTGGTATGATATTAAATTAATTGTTTAGTTATTTGTTCTTGCAGTTCACTTTCAACATTGGTAACGAAAATTAAACACAGATGTTCGTAAATGAAAATTTACTTAAACTTTTCATTAGAAGACTTAAATAACAACAAATAGAAACAAAATCACAAATCTTTGCAAAATGTTCTTTCTGCTCTTAATATTTATTTTGTATGGTAAACGAAACTGGATTTTAAGAAACTGAGTGGATTTACTAGAATGATTTTAATTCAATAAGAATGAGTATTTGATAGTCATTTATTATTTGGGGTTTAGTTGTGCTGCAGTATCTCTGTATTTACAATGCCCGTATTTACAATGGCAGTCGCTATATTGTGGCATAGGGTTTCATAAGTTATCGATGATGTTTGTAGCATATAATATTTTGATTTTTTCATTACTTGTTATTTAGAAAAAAAAACTTGTAGTCTTGATTGCCTATTTGTCGAATTACGTAATGGAATAACAGAAAACTTGAATACATATCCATACTATAATGTCATTATTTTTATCAAAATTGTAATTTAAGTTCAGAAAAGGTTGGATATTTGTGACTTACATATTGATAATATACTCCTAAAAAAAGTTTTTCAATCCATATTGCTTTGGTATTAGATGTTTTGTTATAGTTGCCACAAAAAATTAAAAAAAAATACAATACCTAAATTTTTGTCATAACGCACCATTTTTAAAAAAAATTCAATGTTTAATATAACTATTGAAAGGTCATATAGAGGTCGGATATCTATTATTAATAAAAATTAAAAACTTTTATTAAAATCCCGAAACTTTATAAATTTATGCCTGAATTTAAAGTAGAGGGTGACCAAATAAGGGTGAACGGCTTAATTTAAAAACCAGTGGGAGTTGTCAGATTTAAATTCGGCTATGCCGATTCTTTAATACCCTCCACCCGTGTTCTAAACACAGTATTATTATGAATCTCTATATCTTTAATTATTCCTATTATGAATCTCTATACGATGGCAGGATTGCCGTATTATGAATCAGTAAGGGTAAGGATTTTTCATAAAAGGAATTTTAATATTTTAATTTATAAGGAAATTTTATTTTCATTTGTCAATTAGATTTTTTAATTGACATTTATTTATTCAAAAAAAGATTCCAAATTTTTATGAATGTTGCGTTAGGATTCGCAACAATTTTTAATTCTTCCTAGCACTGTTAAGTGCCTGGTTAGAATGAGAAACAAATATAATACAATTTGTTACTTCTAAATTGAATCTAGTTTGTATCTCCTTTTATTTACAATTTTACACTTATATTTATACTAAATAATTGTTTACAAATTTATGTTTGTGGTGACTAATAAAAAATTCTTTTTTTTTTTGTTTACATTATTCATTTACTATTATTTAATAGCATATTTGAAATTCTTTTAAAAGTGCATTGCACTTTTAATTACTTTAACAAGCGTATTTAACGTAAAGGTTTAGGGTTACGTTAAAGGAATGTTGTTTATGTTATATGATTACTCATAAGTGCATTGTACTTTTAAAGTGAAAGAATGTTGTTTATTAATTTAATTAGGTCAGTATGTTAAGAATTTAATTATGTCAAAATGTTATGGGGTGTTCCATTGGGATGGATACACTACAGTATTGTCAACACTTAAAGACAAAAAGGCTAAATTTCTAATTATGTTAGCGAGATTAACAATAATTTTGAAGTATTTTCGAGCTTTTTTAATTGAGCTCAATTATTAAATTCAATAAACATTATTGAAAACACATACAATAAATTTTTCTGTGTCTGTTTGTTAACGGTGCATACAAATTTTTTTCTTGTTGTTTTTTTTCATATTTACAACAAGGAAACAAAAAAAAAAAAAAAAAAAAAAAACAAGTAAGAAAATTATAGTCGGTCTAGACCGACTATACGATACCCTATACCGTGCGCTTAGAGACCCTATCTCTTATGCCCAACTAACTGGATATAGAAAATAAGCATAAACCAAATTTGAGTGGGATTTTTATTAATTTTTTTGGCTGCAGATATGAAAAAGTTCATATCGGATGCTATATCTATAAAGGGACTAGGTCTAAAAATGGACCGATCCTGATCATGTTTGGTAAAGTCTCTTGTATTTTGCAAAAATATGTACAAACAAAATTTGAGAAGAATCAGTGCAATATTTTTGATTTTTAATAGATTTAAGTGAAGATCGGGAAGCAGTTCTATATGGGGTCAAAGGGATCATTTTTGGACTACTCATTAGTGGATGTAATGAATGCATATAAACCCAATTTGAGTAAGATCTATATGACAATTTGGATCTTATGGCAATTTATGTCGATTTCATATGGGTAATTTGTATGGGGGCTAGGTCTGAACATGGACCGATTCTCACCAATTTCAATAGCGTTCATCTGAACTCTGGTTATATGTCTAATGTGCATATACACAGACTTTTGTTTGATATTGTTGTTGTTTTGTGCATATGAAGAGAAATGTATATACATCGCTGAGAAGCAAAAAAACAAATATGTAATTGTATGCATTTACATTTATGCACATTTAATAATTACTTTAATTTAAAAAAAAAAATACACGAAAATAACTAAAATTTTTGGTAATAAATTTATTACTTTTAAATATAAAGTTAAAAATGTTGTCATTACAATTTGAAATCGAGCCTTTTGTGTCTCTTAGTGATGGCAACCTTGCATATAATATTGTGTAGAGGGTATCGAAGTTTCGGCCGAGCCGAACTTAACAATCCCAAATGTTTCTTCTGTGCTTTATTTCCACAAAATCAGAAAAATTACTGCTAAAGAGACGGCCTATTAAAAAAAGTGTTCCGCAGTAAAAACGAGTAATTTAAGGGGCACTCAAACCTCAATTTCTCAAAATTTGGGCCCAAAATTAAATGCATTAGTTATATAGTTTTTCGATATACCTTTTATTTTAACTCTATCATGAAATTTGCATATTAGGGGGGAGTATAGTAGGTACGAAATAATTTTGATTTATTTTTTCTTCCAAAGTGACCAGAGATATATTGTTTTTCAATGATCGGTTTTTTGAAAGTTATTCTACTGGATCTCATTTGAAGTACAAATATTGAGTTATTGCGAGTTTTTAACAAAGAAATTTTCACGCAGATAATTTTCTTAAGTAGTGAATTAGTTGTTTTTTTTAACATGAAGCACAATATAATGAAAAATCAATGCTTTACAATAATTTTTTTTTATATAAAATCGATTTCAGCGCCCCGTACTCACCTCTAAAAAATCTGAAAAAATTCTCAAAAAGGTTTTTGACCTAAAAGAATTTATATTTCGCTATGAGATTTGGACATTTATAAAAAATTTCTTGATGAAACGCTTTAATGAATATGTAAATACCCCAAAAAGGGCTAATAGGCGCTAAATTAAAATGAAACTAAAAGCGCTTACATTTGACATGAGTTAGTATTTAATGAAATGCTTCAAGTGTATATCAATAATAAAATAAAAACGGTAAAAATATACTTTATTCCTGTCATCTTCCTATTTTTGGGATCATAGTGTTGGTTTAATACAAGGTTCCGAAAATACACACATGAAACACACAATGTTCTGTTCAAAAGTAGCCAACACATATCTTTATTTTCATATCAATTATGTGCGTTTCTAAATTTTCTACGGTGCCCAACACAACCATGACTGTGTTCGTTTCAATATTTCGTTATTTACACGAACATTTTTGTATCACGTACTTTTTGTTTCAATCACACATAAAGCACACATTTGTGAGTGTTGCTTTATTTGAAGTTCATGTTCTGGTACGTGTACTGGAAAAAAAAACAGAACATGTACAATAAACAGGTTCGAGTTCAGTTATATTTTAAGTCGTGTTGTGGCTCGTGTAGTAAGAAAAAACAGAACATGTACAATAAACAGGTTCGAGTTCAGTTAAATTTTAAACACGACTTAAACACGACTTAAAATATAACTGAACTCGAACCTGTTTATTGTACATGTTCTGGTTTTTCTTACTACACGAGCCACAACACGACTTAAAATATAACTGAACTCGAACCTGTTTATTGTACATGTTCTGTTTATTTAATTATAGTTATTAATTAATTGTTTAATTATATTGATATGTAAAATGATAAAGATGTAAATAAAATTGAATTGAACAAACAAAATTTGAGAAGAATCAGTGCAATATTTTTGTTTTTTGATAGATTTAAGTTAAGATCGGGAAATAGCTCTATATGGGGCCTATGACTTGGAGTTGTCCAATAGGGATCATTTTTGGACTACTGAATAATGGCTTTAATATATACATACAAACAAAATTTGACTAAGATTTGTATGATAATTTGGATCTTATGGCAATATATGTTGATTTCATAGGGGTCATTTGTATGGGGACTAGGTCTGAACATGGCCCGATTCTCACCAATTTCAACAGCGTTCATCCCATGGCCGATAAAAGATCAAATACCAAATTTCGTCAAAAAATATTCATATTTGCGACCTGCATTTGATTACAAGCTTTACATGGACACACAGACGGACGGACGGACGGACGGACATCGTTAAATCGAATCAGATAGTGATTCTGATTCGATCGGTATAATTAAAGATGGGGGTAGGTCAAATATTTTTGGTTGTTACAAACATCAGTACAAAGTCATTATACCCAAACCACATAGTGGTATAGGGTATAAAAATTGGGTGCCTAACCATTTTTTGAAACCTTAAAGGGTAAGGTATTTTTGTGATTTTTTTCAGATTTTTCGGAAGAGGTTAGAGGTCGCTAAAGTCGAATTTTACCCAAAAATCGGGATTCCCGGACATTTTTGAGTTTTACTTACTACTTGGCCCATAACCACGATTTTCTTTGTTACAAAGTCAATATTTTAAAAGAAGAATGTTCGAGCTTTACTTTTCTGTGTAGAAATCGTAAGTTTCGGTAATTTTTTTTGCTCATTTGGGTCCCCTTAATTACATTTTTTCGTAAATTTTGCATAAATTTTGAAAGTAATGTTTTGTAACTTTTAAAATTTCTATCAAAGTTAAAAAAACTTATGACGCAGTTTAAAATGTGGACAAAGGTTGAGTCATTAAAAAAAATTGTTGAATTTGCTCTTACCGTTCCAAATTTGTTACGCTTTGTACCCATTTTGTGAAATATAAAATATTCTAAGGTGTTTCTGCCAGTTATGCATCTTAAAAATATTTTGCAAGCATACTTTGTGTAGAGTAGTTCCTTCGTTAAAAAAAAAAAAAAACATTTTCTGTGTGCAAAAAGTTTTTCTAAGATTTATAACAAATCGCGCGAATATTTATAAATCTATATATATAAAATACAAAAAACGTTTCTTTGTCCTTTATAGACTCTGAAACAACTTTTTACGAGTTGATTTGATAATGTTGTTCAAAAATTGTTTTAGCGTTCCTCCTGGAAAAAATTAAAAAGGTACACAAGTGAACAATAAATTTTATGATATGTTTATAGGTAACAATTTATGTTTAACTGGTACACTTAACAAAAAAGGGGTTTTATTACTGTAGTAACCACATGCGGTTTATTTTACATCCTTACAGAATTTAACAAGTGAAGTACAAGTCATCATAGAATTAAAAAGTGGAAAGATTCAGATATATTTTATTCAACTGATTTGCTCCTTAAAATGTTATTGGTATTTCCCCCTTTAAGACTGAAGAAGGCATTCTTAATGACACAGGTAGTTTTTTTTATATAATTTTAAGAAAATCATTGTAAATTTTTCAATAAATTTATTGCTTCATGCACAACTTAAGGTACGTATTCAGCACATTAGTTCAACCTTCCGCAAAATCTCCAAGTTCAGAGCAGGTCCGGAAGATAAAATTGGAATCTGTTGCAAACATAGATAGCTGCAGCGTTAATAGAGATGATGATGAAGATGATAATGATTCAGAATATGAGCCAGCTATAAAAGTAAGCAAAAAGCAATTGCTACTTCCTCAAATAAGCAACAGCTTTGCGCAGGTCTGGACAGAGCTGGAATTAGTTGCCGCAAAGCCGCACTTGCGTTTAATGGTCCGAAATCTACACGTATCTAGTAACGGCAAAGAATTAGTAAAAGCAGTTTTATCCGCAAAACATGCTTAAAAATAAACAAATTCAAGATTTAATATCCGAAGCCAGCCTAGCCTTTTTTGAAGCCTGCAACATATCTGTTGATTTTTTACAAACAGATCCGGAAAATGGCATAACAACAAATCCTTTAGTGAAGCAAAGAATAAAGTTCAGCAATTGCACGTGGTAAATGATGTCGCAGAACGCGGCGTGGCTACGGCTCATTCTTATATAAATGTAACAACTTTTGAAACAGACTTTCAGAATTTATTGCAGGGCATAGAACTACATCGCAAAAGCTCTAATAAATAATTGCAAAGCAAAAAAAATAATATTTTAATTTATTTTGGGTATGAGAAGTAAGCTGCTTAGAGTTTGGGGGGAGTTGAAAAAAATTTCAAAATCAACCATATTGACTCTCATTGCAACAGAATCACCCATATTAAATATTTGAAAAGAAAAATAAAAAATAACATTAAAACAAATCCAATGCATAACTGGCAAAAACAACTTAGCATATTTTTAATTTCACAAAATGGGTACAAAGTGTAAAAAGTGTATAACTTTGGAACGGTAAGAGCAAATTCAATAATTTTTTTTATATGACTCAGCCTTTATCCACATTTTAAACTGCGTCATTAGTTTTTTTAACTTTGATAGAAATTTTAAAAGTTACAAAGCATTACTTTCAAAATTTATGCAAAATTTATGAAAAAATGTAATTAAGGGACACAAATGTGCAAAAAAATTACCGAAACTTACGATTTCTACACAGAGAAGTAAATCTTGAATATTCTTCTTTTAAAATATTGACTTTGTACCAACGAAAATCGTGGTTATGGGCCAAGTATTAAGTAAAACTCAAAAAATGTCCGGGAATGCTGATTTTTGGGTAAAATTCGACTTTAGCGACCTCTAACCTCTTCCGAAAAATCTGAAAAAAAAATCACAAAAATAGTTTACCCTATAAGCATTCAAAAAATGCTTGGGCACCCATGAAAATCGAAAAATAATGCTCATGTTCTGTTACTTATAAAGATTTTTCACTATTTTTAGGTATTTTTTTTTTTATGAAATTTTATCGATGTATATTTATATTTCGTACGACATTCCTCACCTATTTGGTCTGGAGTATGCAAATCCAATACCAAACTGCTGCAGATCATGACGAACATTTTAAGCCTAAGTAGTGCGACCCACTCGACCTATTGCGATAAGGAGAATGTTTTCAACAGACATAGAGCGAGACAGACAGAAATACAGACAGACAGACATCAACAGATCGACTCGTCCTTTTATAAGGATCAATAATATATTGTTCATAGAGTCTCTGAAAATTATTTCAATGAGTTACCAACGATTTGACAAACTGAAATACACCTTCTGAACGGGTGATGATATTTTTATTCCATTGTAAAATAGACATGCTCCGATTATGTATGGAACAAAATATCCGACATATGGCCCCGCGGTTCTGGATTCCGGCCCTTGATCTTTTATGAATTTTTCGATGACATTTTGATAAATATGTGGCTCTCCTTGAGCTCAGGAATTGTTTGTGGTTTATTCACATAAGAAAGAAATCGCACGGCGCACAGTGGACCATTTGACGAGAAGGCGGTCAAAAATCTATAAATTTTGATTGGATTGGAATTTTGATATGGGGTTTTTTTGTTTGTTTGGTAGGTGAGACTTTAGCCTTTAACTTTTGCTATAAAACGTAATTCTCGACCGAAAATAAAAAAAGTTACGGAGGTTTTAAAATACATTTTCATTTGTAGTTGAATTTTAGTACAAAAGTGAAGTGTTAAAAGGTAAAAAAAGGTTTTTTTTTAATATAATGACTTATTTTTTCAGTTAATTTTACAACTAATACTTTTTAACAATTTTTTTAGTTAATTTTTTCAGAAAATGACAAATTTTGGCCCCCGTAAACTTTATGTCCTAATGTGCACAAGGGCCAAAGATTGTTTTTTTTTGCAAGATCCCGAATTAAAATATAATTTATTAAGCAGCGAACGTAAAAGTTATCTTATATTGGTTCAAGATAGAGAAGTTTCAATCAAAAACTCGTATATTTTTGCTTTAGTTAAATTTTTTAATATTGTCTTTTTAAATATTTCTATATCAATTTTTATGGTAAATTTATGAAATATAACAATTTTTATTGTAAATTTACAAAATATACAAATTTTTAAATCAAGAAAATTTTTTAACTATATAAAAAAAGTGTAACTTATTGTTAATGTAATGAAAAAGTACTTTAAATCAACCTATTTTAATAAAAATTTCTTCTAAATAGTCTTGATTTTCATCTTCTAGAAGTTGTTTAGCTTCTTCGCCTAATTCAATAGAGGTAGTTTTCCATTTTTGACGAATGTTGGACATATATGGATCTGAAGTGCACAACAAAATAGTGATAAGGTCTTCATTAGTACAACATCTGGAGATTTTCCTTGTGCTGTGCTCGCGAAAGAATCTGCAGTCCTTGTTCCTTTTTTCTTGCGCTTCTTCAGATAGATCTCCTATTGGTAGCATATTGTTTTGAATTATTTGTTCCCCATGGTACAAAATTTTATGAACTGTGGATGGCATATATTTCCAAGAGTATTTTTCAGTATAAAGTATAGCTGTTTCATTGGCATACTCTCCAAATTTTTTTGTATTTATCTTTCTGCTGCATGCTAGAACCTGTAATATGATTTTGAATCGTCTTATTAATTCATGATCTACACCTGTGATAGATGCTGCAGTTTCCGAATCGGAAAAAAAATCTCCTTGCAGTATTTCCATCATTTGTGTTTCCTTCCCATTGTTTTGGTTGGTCGATTACGAGGCCTAGCTGTAGATATTTTTGTTGAATTAGTTTTTTTTTTTTTTGCTTTCCTGTTTCTTAATTTTCTTTGTTTTTTCTCACTGTTTCGCCTAACGGACCAAATTCCAAATCATAACCCAATTTAAGAATATGCTCCATGAAACGTATTCCAGCATGAAGAGGGGACATTCCAAATTCGTAGGCTTCCTTAAAACTATCGTCTTCTGGTGGGGGTTGGCTTAATTGACTTGATGTCTTTTGGAATATAATGCAGCTTGACGTTGACTTTGTTCCAGTTAAAGCTTGTGCAACTTTTCCATCAATCATTGCGAGACACATTTTGAAATGTACTTTAGTGTCTTGGTAATCAAATTTAAATTTTACTGGTTGAAGTTTCTTGATTTGATCTTTTATTTTTTGAACTTCTTTAGTTATGACATCTTTGGTTTCCTTTTTGAATGCAAATTTTACTGGTCTGCAATATTTTGTTGAAGAAGGAATTTCATTTTTCCATATATCAATTTCTGTTGCTCTACTAGTTGACGGCTCTAAGACGCTATACCTTTTTGTTAAGCGCAATGGAACGAAAGATACCATAAATAAATTAGCATCTGATGAATTTTCGGCATTAAATTGCTTGTATTGTTTCTGACCAGAGCATTCATCATATCCCCATTTAGAAATTAAAGTAATGCTGCCATTACCAATTTTTCTTTAAATGATCAGTATCAAGCGTATTTAGCAATCGTTCTGCAGTATGTTCAAGGAGATCTTGCAATTTTATTTCTGCTGATGTTGAAGTGACACTAATAGCACACTGTGAAGGTAAGCATTCTTTTTTGGCAGAAACTAAATCTCGATACTCTGGAAAAATCCCACAATTCTTTTCATTGGTTCGCTTTCGCAATTCCTTACATTGATTTTTGGTCAGTATCAAATCCAAAAATAGGGCGAACGCTTCTTCGGGCGTAAACTTCTTATCTTCAATTGGTGTAGGAATGTTTTTCAAAATCCTCTTTGTGCGCCTTGGGCTCGCTTCTACTATTTTTTCAATTATTTCAATTTTATTTTTTTTATTTTGGATTGGTTTAATTTGGTGCAAAAATGAATCCTTAATAATTCTTTGTAAAATTTCTTCATTGATATTCTCCAGCGTGCGCCTTCGAGATCTTTCACTACATCCGTCACTTGGTTTTGCTGGTCGACTCTTTTTTCCACTTTCGTTGGCAGTTGTAGATGCACTCTCAAAAATAAGTTCCTTTATTAACCAGTCTTGGTAACGTTTGTACATCTTTTCCTTGCTATGAGAGCATTCAATGTACCGTCTTTTCATATTCGATGCAAAATTAGTAATTTTTCCTTTGCGCATTTCATTGTCTTCTAGGTTACAATTCTTAAAGAAGTCGTTGCTCACTATGTGCAAAATTACATCGTCTACATCGTTCGTTGAAAGTAAATATCTGCCAGATCTCTGTAACAGTATTTAGCCATTGCACAAATTGTACTGAATAATAATTGTGGAAACATTATTATAAATACTCTTTCTTGCAATTATGTAAAATAAAAGTTTTTACCTTTTATTACCATTTTTAGAAGCATAAAAAACCCACACCCTAACCCCTTTTAAAAGGTGAAGCATACCTGTTCATATCTTAAAGGGCTATGTCGCAATAGTTTTTTTTTACCATTTACCTGTTATTTAAATTGTTTCCCATTTTGTCAAGTATTTAAACTATATAACTCTAATTCAGACTATTAATGTTTTTGAAAGATGCCTATGTAAATGTACCTGTAACAATTAAGCGCATTATATCTCAACCCTTTTTTATAAGTATATAACAACTCCTGACAACTCTACCGACACGCAAAAAAATACACCGCGGTGCACCGGTACGACCAACTTTTGTATTCATAACACTCAGACGGACGGACGGACATCGTTTAATCGACTCAGAAAGTGTTTTTGAAATTTTTAATTTTAGCAAAATACTGAAAAAGCCCATTTTCGAAGACCCTGTTCGCTGTGATATAGTTGAGATAGAGTCGCAATTTTTTGGCTCCCGAGGTTTACTGGTAATTACTTTAGAATGAATAACATAACTTTAAAATCGGTAACAAAAAAAAAAAAATGTTTTTTGGCCGCCTTCTCCAAATATGGTCCACTGTGCGCCGTCCTTCTGAAACCATATGTCGTTCCATGTACAGTTGGGGCCACAATAATGTCGTTAGCGTGTTTATGTAACGAGTTCCATTTAGAGTCATGTACTCTTATTATGTCACCCTTTATAATAAAGAGTGAATACGGTATGGAAATAAGAATTCGTTTTTCTTTGATTTTATTTCCAGTTGTAATTTTAAGCTACCAAATGTTAAAATTTGAATACAAATTTATTTATTGTACTGAAGTTTTTTATTATTATTATCTATTCACAAAAGTGAATTTACCATATGTTATTTATTTTTTAAAAATTTTTATTAAACAAAAACAATTTTTAATATTTGGCCTTCGTGGACTTGGATGAGATTCAAATATACAATTACCTTCTTATAGAAGCCGTCTCGCTCTTACTAAGCTTCCTACGCTTAAAAGCCGAAGAAGTATGCTTAATATAACTTTTTTGTTCAACTTGGTAAATGGAAATATATATTCGGAATTTCTCCTTAGCAGAATAAATATTAACTAGCAGATTCCAGCCGTCGAAATTCGATCGCAAATTCTAGGAAATTTTATATTTTCATTAAATAAAGACCCTAAAAGTATGCTAATCAATTATAGCCAATTCACAAATCAACACAAAAAACAAGTAAGAGTGTTAAATTCGGCTACGCCGAATCTTTGATACCCTCCAGCTAGGTTTTCTTGCACTATTTGTTACAAATGTAAATAAAATATTTGAAAATGTAAATAATTTGATCAATTTATTATTAAATTATTACAACAAATACTCTGAATTTTCAGCATTTACGTTTAACAATTTAAAAGTCAATAGAAGATAGTAAACAAAATATAATTTTTATTTCGGATCTTTTTCGGAATACTTGTCCATGTCTTATATTTCAAAAGTACTAGCGATAATCAGTTTTATTTTTCAGATCTGATTACATCAGTTTGTCATTCCATTTGTAATGCATCGATAAATGAATTTGCGTCTATGTGTTACATGCAAAAGATTTCTTACTTTTGTCGAATTGTAGGGAGTTTTTGCAAATTTTTTTTAACAACTTAATATTATATATATTTAAATTTTAAACTTTAAAACTAAAATATATATTTTTTTTGAATCTAGTAATAACTCTATAATATGGAGAAAGTAAAAACGTGGCTTCTTTAATAACAATGACAAGTAAAAAACTTTTTTTTTTTGCAGTTTACTTGTTTTGTGCATTTGTTTTAATACATAAGTACGCCATCTTTGTAGATCTCTTCGATTTTATTAAGTAAGTTTGTAAATCGCATATACAGAATATATGAATGTTATTTATAGTATTTTGATATTTGCAACAGTAGTCTGTATGTATCAATTTGTAATATTTTGTGATGTTATAAAAATCGCAGAATATTGATATTGATTTTATATATTTTCTGATGATTTGAAAATTTGATCTGGAATATTATTAGCCTATTATTATTATTATTAATTTTTATTAATGAAAATCCTAATGTAACAAGATTTAAAAATCTTATAAAACAACATTAGTTAGTCATAACAATTAACTAACTTAAATATTACACCATAAAATGTTGATATTGGTGAATTTTTATATTATTACTGCAGCGGCCATAAAAACAACAAGTACAGCTGTGACAAAATACAATAAATAGAATAACAATATAGGAAAACATCATATTTTTTACCTTTTCAGTGATTTCTCGGCGTCTATGAAACCTATTGTCACGATTTAAATAACAGAAACCTTCTCATAATGTTGATGTATCATTTTCACTAACAAAAAATGCCCTAGCTGTCCTATTGAGAACGTTATCGTGACAAGAACAACATAGGCAAACCATATTTTTTCAAGACTTTTTTTACTCCATCGTTCAATTCTGGGGACCAGATGAACCGATTTGGACGATTTTAAACAGTTACTCCTCAGGGTATCAATGAATCATTTTTTATACCAACAAGCGATCTAGTTGCCCGATTGAAGCCGCCATCGTGATTTCCACAGACGGACAGCCGGACAGACGGACATCGCTATATCAGCTCCGCTTGTTATAAGGATCACAAATATATATATTTTATGGGGTCCAGATTTTTTTTTATAATTATTACAAACGGAATGACAAACTCATATATACCCTCTGCACACTGGAGTGGAGGGTATAACAAACTCATTTTTATTACAAACACATTAACAAATTTAATAAACACACACATAGCATTGTATAATTTTTTTTTTATTTTATTATCAAACTAAAGGAAATAATTTAAAAATCTGCAAATCGGCTAAAAAGAAATACCTTTCAAATAATATACGTTTGGTCAAAATCGGGATAAAACGGTAGAACAAAACATCAGTCACAAGAAATCGCCTAGCCTATTAATATTATTGATACCTCACAGCGCTGTTCACGGTATTTTCAGTTCCTAATTGCAAATTGTTATCGTACAAATTATGCCAACTCTGATCCTTTTCGTCGGCTGTGTATAGAATTTAATCAACTATATAACATTATTGATTTTCAAAAAAGGATAAGGATAAGAAAAGGATGATTAAAAGGAATATAATACTTTATCTAAATAATATGAGATAAATATTTAGCTTGCATTTTTCAATTTTAAATTGTTTTTAAACATGTTTAATCGAATTTACATATGTGTATATGTATGTTTACAAATGTTATGTATGTTACTTTTATAGTCTGTAAGGAAAAATTTCCATAGACTAATAAATAAATAAATAAATAAATAAAAAATAAAAATAAAAAATTTTATTAATTTCTATAAAAATAAAGAATTTTATTTTCAATCTTTATCATCTATAATATTAATAGGCGATTTCTAGTTACCGATGTTTTGTTCTACCGTTTTATCCCGATTTTGACCAAGCGTATATTATTTTAAAGGTATTTCTTTTTAGCTGTTTACCAGATATACAGATTTTTTAATTTTTTCTTTTGTTTTGCTTAAATTGCATTTAAAGTGCACACACATAAATGAATAATGAACCAAAAAAGTGTTGGTTTGTGAATTGCCTTAGTTGAAATATAAAGTTGTCTAGAAATTGCACTCGAATTTCGAGCGCTGGAATCTGTTGATTAGTTTTAATAACTGAGTTAGTAATTAATCAGACTCAAGATCAAATGGTTTTACTTTAAATGAAGCAAAAAACACAGGCACAATTGTTTCAAAAATTCACCTATATTCTGCATGACAGATTATACAGCTGTTTTCGGACGAGTCACGAACCCTTATCATTTTTAAACTCTTTCCCTTAACTCATACTCTCTCTCTGTCTGTCTGTCGTGGGTCAACCCCATTCCCCCTTATCCAATTGATCTGAAACCTGACCCATAGTCTTGTTGTGAAAGAAGACTAATTTTGGGGTAGTCACGCATAGTCACGTACAGTCACGGAGTGATCTAAATGTCATTTCCCGTCAACCGATCCATCTGAAATTTGGTTCGTACACTTGCTGTGAAAAAAAGATTAACTTTGACTTAGTCACGCACAGTCACGGAGAGACTTAAAACGGATTTCGCCTAATCCAATCATTTTGAAACTTGGTCGGTATACTTGCTGTAAAGAAAGATTAACTTTGACATAGTCACGCACAGTCACGGAGTGATTTAAATCCCCTTTCCCCTTATCCGATCGATCTGAAACTTGGTCGATAGACTTGCTGTGAAAAAAGATTAACTTCGACATAGTCACGCACAATCATGCATAGTCACGCACAGTCACGGAGAGATTAAAACCTCACTTCCCCTCATCCGATCGATTTGAAAATTTGTCCATAGATTTGTTGTGGCCAAAGATTAATTTTAAGATAGTCACGCAAAGTCCCGTACAGTCATGGAGAGATTCAATACTCATATGTATAATGCAAGAAAGAGTTTTAAAAAAAACTTTGTTTTTACGGTTCAGATTATTAAATAAACTATTGATTTTCTGTGTAAAAAACTAATAAAAACATTTTTTTTGTATCTCGAAAACATGACGTGATAGAGAAAAACCAATTACAGATTCGAATTCAGCCAACAAAATTATTTTTTTTTTTGGCTGATAACAAAAGAATTGCAATTTGCAACTGTTTTAGTATTGAAGTATCTACAAATAACAGCCAGACAGTTGACAAACAATATGGAATAATAGTGTAATGAATTTTAGCACGTTTTATTTTCCACTTCCCTATTAAATAGTTTTATCTTCTGGTTAGGGTAAAATTATCTATAGCTAGAGAGCAGTAAATTTTATTATAAATTATCGTTAGTATATTCCACAGAGTATAGAAAAATTATTTTAAAAAAATCAATTATTCATGATCTAAATAACTTGTTTAATCAATATAAATAATCATAATTACGGTTGTTCGGGTCGGGTTTTTCCAAATCTAAAAAACAAATCAATTAATTAATTAAGAAAGACTCGAATATAACACTGTACGCATATGACATTGGCCTGAAACTAGGAACCAAATGTAGTAAAACTGTGTTTACACAGGATCGAAATAATGACCACTTTTCAAAACTCATGAGTTGTAAAGGTGCGTTCAGACTACGCAAATATTTGACCAAATAAACGTAACCCCTAATTTTATGAAAGTTTTATTCAATCTTACATGATATATAAAAGACAAAATTAAGTTATGTTTTATTACATTAGTAATATTTAATATATTTAACTATATTATATATCATATATTGTATAACTTAATGAAAATTATACAATGAAAATTATACATTATTTAGGGGTTACGTTTTTTGGTCAAATATTTGCGTAGTCTGAACGCACCTTAAGGCATAAATCGTTAAAAAAAAAAAATTATGAAATTTTTAAGAAAATGTATTTTTTTTTTAAACGTTAATTTTTACGAAAAGGTACTTTTCGCAAAAATAGTCACAGGTACTTTCTTAATAAAAGGTACTTCTTTAGGAAAATGTAATTTTGTAAGAAAAGGTAAAACTTTAGCTAAAGGTAATTTTCATATAGAGGTTTTTTTTTTAAGAAAAGGTAAATTTTTAACAAGATACTTTTCTAGAAAAAATATATTTTCTAAGAAAACTTACTTTTTAAAGAAAAAGTATTTTTTTAAAAAAAGGTACTTTTAAGTAAAGTTAAATTGTTAACAAAAGATAGTTTTCTAGAAAAAAGATATTTTTTAAAGAAAAAGTATTTTTTTAAAAAAAAGGTACTTTTTAAGAAAAGGTACATTTTAAGAAAAAGTACTTTTTAAGAAAAGGTACTTTTTTAGAGTAAATTTACTTTTTTTAAAAATTTATTTTTTTAAGTAATGGTGTTTTTTTAAGAAAAGGTATTTTTGTAAGCAAACGTACGTTTTTAAGATATGGTACTTTTTACGAAAAGGTACTTTTTAAGAAAAGATACTATTTAAGAAAAGGTACTTTTTTTAAGTAAATTTACTTATTTTTTTAAAAATTTACTTTTTTTAAGAAATGATGCTTTTTTAAGAAAAGGCATTTTTTAAGCAAATGTAAATTTATAAGATATGGTACTTTTTTAAGAAAAGGTACTTTTTATGAAAAGGTTGCTCCAGCCCAAAACCTTGTTGGCTAGTGTCCTATAGGGTTTATTTGTGGACTACTAACAAATGGATGAAAAACATACACAAACCCAATTTTATCTAGATCTATATGATAATTTGAATATTATGACAATTTGAGTTGTCTAGTTCTGAACAAGAACCGATTTTCACCAATTTCAATAGAGTTTATCCTATGACCGATAGAAGCTTATACACTAAATTTAATTCAAATATATTCAGTTGCGACCTGTAGTTTGCTTACAAGGTTTACATGGACACACAGAGAGACAGACAGACAGACGGATGGACGGACATCGCTAAATTACCCCAGAAAGTGATTCTGAGCCGTTCGGTATACTAAAAAGTTGTCTAGGTCAAGCGTTTTGGTAGTGACAAATATAATCAAAAACGCATTATACCCTGACCTCATAAGGTATAAATATTATAATCTGACAAATGTTATAGAAGAAGCCTTAAACGTATTGTATAAGAAATATATTTAGGATGCTTAACCTTTCTAATCTGAGTTTTTTTTTTTTTTTTAATTAGTCAACACTCAGGGGATGCCCCCTACAGATGCAGTGCATTGTGTTGATCTCAGGAAAATAGGTTAAGGAGGAAAGCAGTTCATTTTTTTTTTCACCGACATACCAAAGCCTCTGGTGGGAATCGAACCCACGACCCCCGCATGATAGGCGAGCACGCTACCTACTCACCTACCGGGGCACTACAAAACAAATATCTTAAACTCATCAATATATAATAAAAAATTAAAATTTCCAAATTCGAAATTTTTTCATACGAGAAAAATTTGAATATGGACATTTTTCCACAACATAGACATATTGAACTAATTTTTATGATTTTAGGTAGCAACCTAGTCAGCATGTCAATGAGCCACTAAAAATGAGCAACCCAGCGGACCTTATAAGAATTAATAAGGATTATGGGGTTCATATTTTTGTTCTTATAATTAAATATGGAATGATAAATAACCTCCCTGTGTGGACTGATTTCTTCGAGGTTATTTTCGGTAAAATTTACTTTACGCGAAAAATAAATTATTGTATTTTTAAGTATTTTTCGTTTGTTTTAATTCATGAACTTTAATAAAAACTGATACTAAAAACGAAGTTAAAATCAAAAAAAAAAAAATAAATAAATTAATCCACTATTATGTTAAATCTTACGAGGGCGGATCAATAAAAAAAAATTATTATTATTACAGAGTTGTATCTTCTGAAATTAGTACAAAGTAAGCTGTATGGTAGAAAACTGAATCTAACCACACTGCTCGTAGGCCTGACCTTAGGTGAGTGTGTTAAAGCGCTGACCAAAAAGTGCAAGTACGAGTGTATGTGAAGGTTCATGATTCAAACCTCACGGCCGCCCTAAGTAGAAAAATTTTCATATAGAAACAATATATTCAATTAAAAAAACATAACAATTATCACAATGTTCAATAAATCGTTGATGAAGGCTGAAATGCCAGAAACCGGTCCGATTAAGAATACAGTGCAGTTATGAATTTTTGAAATTATATGCTTTCTTCTTCTTTACCACGCACCATTTAAACAAAATTAATATTAATTACAGTAGTAATTACAATATGTCTGAAAAATGACTATAAATCTAACAAAAAAAAAAAATATTATTCAACATAATCTCCTTTTAGCTCAATACACTTAGTCCAACGATTCCCCAATTTTTTTATCCCTTCCAAAAAAAAGGAGTTTTCGAAGTCCCTAAAATAGGCATTTGCTTGATCAATAATTTATTTTGGAACTAAATCTCTTTCCACAGAGCCATTTCTTTAGGCAGCATATTTTTTAATTTAAAAATTTTTTAAGAATATTTTTTTTTTTATAAAATGCTTTTTGGTTCAGTATATGTGTGATAACGTATTAGTATTGGGATCATATTATTTCCTAAGCTCACAGTGTACGGTATGGCATAGTCGTCCTTAACCGACTACAACTTTATTAAATAATTTTTTTGTCGACTTTAATTTTTTGTTACTTATTTTATTTTTCTACTTGTATTACTAATATTTACAAATATTCTACCGTAAAACATTTTTTTTTGTTTATTTATCTTTTGACAACTAAGTTACCAAATACACTTCAATGATTTGACAAACTAAGCCATAGACATTGTTGATCAAACCAACACACATGAACAAACCTGCATACTCATACATACCTACATGTGTATCTATGTACAAATATAAATAACTGCAGCATAAGCTACTCGTATGCATGTAACATGATTTACTGGCTGAATGAATGTATGAGAAGACAAACCAAATATAAAATTGTATTGAAGTACAACCGTATGTTTGTATGATTGTCTATAGCCATGCGTAGGATATACATACATAGATACCTGTGCGAAGAATATTTATATTTTATACGATGACTTGGACAACCATCATATTGTAGGATAAGGAGATTTGTTTGTCTTTGTCAGATAGATAGCCAGTAGGAAAAAAAATGCAATTCTGTTAAATAGTTCAAATAACAAGCGGCGCATGTATTAATCAAAGGCAATTATAGCACTGTACCTGTAGTACTGCTTTGAAAGCTACAAAATTATGCGTAAATCAACAATCTCACGGCTTCTAATGCACCAAATTTAAAATCTTTTTTCTAGATTTATTTTTTAAATTAGATTTCATTTTTTAAACTTACACCAGAAGCAGTTCCTCTACTTTTTTACATTGGGTATGACATTGTCTAAATTTAAGTCTGTGCTAGCAATTTGTAATGTGATACAGTGACACAACAAGTGTAGTTAGGCATAAAAAAGTCTACCATTAGGGATTTCTCGACAGGAAACGTAACAGCCTTTAAATCTTAACAAATTCTTTTAACTTAGTTTTATTGTATTGCACAACATGCCTTATAATTTATAGAAAAATTTTTCTAAATTGAATAAAACAAATCAAATACAATTTGTTGTCGGCAACATTTCAGCTTTGTTGTTGTTTACTCAAGTGTTGCTGTATTTGCAACAATAATATTCTTCTTGTTATATTTTTCTATTCAACTCTAACACTGGTTTAATTTCAAACAATAAATATTTTGTGCAACTGCAATTCATGCTTAAATTTGTCAATTCCATTAAATAATAATAAATTTGTTTACAGTTTTGTTTAGCAAAAGAGTAGCAAAGTTCAAAAAATATTTCAACTTGAATTATTTTCAATATTCAATTTAATATTCTATTTAACAAAAGAAAATCTCTTAAATTGTATTTATTTATTTATACTCGTACTGATTCGTTTGAATACTAAAAAGTTATTGTGCATGGCCAAGCAAATTTTGTTTTTCTTTTCATATAAAGTTAAACAGTAATTTTAAGATTTAAGATGAGTATAAATTTACAAAAGAAAGCACATGAATTCATGTGTAAAATAATGTCTGGCCATAAAAATAAAACAAAATAGCATATTGTTTTGTGTTGTCTTAAAAATTGTAATCAAATAAAAATATATATTATTTTTTTGGCCTTTACTTGCCTAGATTATTGTTGACTTAAAATAATTGCATGCTGCTAAAAGAATGCTTCGAAATCCCAAAAATCAGTTCTCCTGCTCAAAACCACTTGAATTGGTAGTCATGTGCATATAATTCAATTATGTTTGTTAAAAAAAGTCCAGCATTTATAAATGTTCATACTCTTCTACATCCTTGAAGTCATCAAAATCAACATCATCATCGTCTCAAGTTTAAATATTCAACCACTGCTTCTTAAAGAGCAGCCATTTAGTATATTGTTTTATTTTTTTTTTTTTTTCTTTACTTTTTTACAAATAAAAAGTTGAAAATGAATTATTTTATCCAGCAGTCTGTTTATGGTGCCTTTTCAATTTCCTTTTTAATAAATATGAAGAAAATCTTGATTACATTTTATGATCTTTCATCTTTCAATAGAATGAGGATTTTGAACGGTCATTTAACTTTAAAACTAAACAATGAAAGAATTCGAAAATCTAGACAGGCACAAAATTTAATTGTCTCACTTAAGTGATTTATGCAAAATAATTACTCTTCAATGTGTTTGAAGTTCTAGCGGCCGCTATATATAAAGGGAAAAATATTATGAAATATCTAGAAATAGCTTTTGTAAAAAGAGGGTGCTCTGAAATATTTATATGCAGTTTATATGTAACTTTAAGGCCCGAAACCAAAATTAAGTAAACTAAAGATCTTAAAAACTAAAACTATAACTTTCGTCTAAAAAAATTTTATTGAAAATGTTTTGTTAATTGAGGATTTTCCAAAAATATTTTATTGGCGAACGTAACATTTGGGTTACAGAATGTAAGTTCTGCAGTAAAATATTATAAAGAGTAATGAGAAGCAACTAAATTACTTTTCCAACATAGAAACATTGATTTTGGCATTTTAGGGCTATAAAAAAAATAATAATAATTTGATGGCATTGAGGTACCACTAAAAAAAAGTTATGGAATTTCATAAGAAAATATGTGGCAACATAACTATATATTTCTATACCCTCCACTCCAGTGTGCAGAGGGTATTTATAAGTTTGTCATTCCGTTTACAATAATTAGAAAAAAAATTTTGGACCCGGAGTTGATATAGCGATGTCCGTCTGTCCGTCTGTCCTTCTGTCCGTCTGTCCGTCTGTTGAAATCATGATGACGGCATCAATCGGGCAGCTAGGGCGCTCGTTGGCAAAAAATGATTCAATAGCATCCTGAAAAGTTTGCTATTTAAAATCGTCCAAATTGGTCGATTAGGGGCCGAGATTTGAATGAACAACTAAAAAAAGTCTTGAAAAAATATAATTTTCTATGTTGTTCTTGTCACGATCACGCCCTCAATAGTGCAGCTACAGTGATCATTTCTAGTGAGAATGATTCACCAAATTCATGGGAAGATTTCCATTTCAAAAATCATTAAAATTGGTGGAACAGGTCCAGGGAAATCTCTGAAAAAGTAAAAAAAAAAAATGAAAACAAGTAAGAAAATTATAGTCGGTCTAGACCGACTATACGATACCCTATACCATGCGTTTAGAGACCCTATCTCTTAGGCCAAACTAACTGGACATAGAAAATAAGATAAACCAAATTTGAGTGGGATTTTTATTAATTTTTTTTGCAAATATGAAAAAGTTCATATCGGATGATATATCCATATGGGGACTAGGCCCAAAAATGGACCGATCCTGACCATGTTTGGTAAAGTCTCTTGTATTTTGCAAAAATATATACAAACAAAATTTGAGAAGAATCAATGCAATATTTTTGTTTTTTTGATAGATTTAAGTGAAGATCGGGAAGCAGCTCTATATGGGGCCTATGACTAACAGTTGTCCCAGGGATCATTTTTAGACTACTCATTAATGGATGTAATGAATGCATACAAACCCAATTTGAGTAAGATCTATATGACAAGTTGGATCTTATGGCAATTTATGTTGATTTCATAGGGGTCATTTGTATGGGGGCTAGGTCTGAACATGGACCGATTCTCACCAATTTCAACAACGTTCATCCTATGGCTGGTAAAAGCTTATATACCAAATTTCATCAAAATATATTCATATTTGCGACCTGCACTTTGATTACAAGCTTTACATGGACACACAGACGGACGGACGGACGGACGGACGGACGGACATTGTTAAATCAACTCAAAAAGTGATTCTGATTCGATCGGTATAATTAAAGATGGATCGAGGTCAAATATTTTTGGTTGTTACAAACAGCAGCACAAAGTCATTATACCCAAACCACATAGTGGTATAGGGTATAAATATGATGTTTCTATATTGTTCTTGTTGTTATTCTAAATGTTGTATTTTTGTCGTAGCTGGAATTGTTGTTTTTGTGGTCGTTGTGGTAATAATATGATAAAAATAACCCTTTGTACATTTTTTTATTAACTCTGGTAGAAAAATTTAAAAGTTTCCATTGTTTTGGCATCACTAAAAAAATTTGTTAGATCATTTATATTATTACCACGAGCCTGCCTGCAAAATTTCAGATCGAATGGGTCACGGGAAAGGGGTTAAAATCGATCCAAAATTTTTTCGACAAGCAGACACTACGAGTTAATATATGTGAAGGGAAAAAAATTCACCAGCATCTAAAGCAAATAATGCTAAAATACCTAGTTGTTATTAAAAAAAAACAATGTAAATTTAGCAAAAAAAAATTTAATGTATTAATTTATTTAAAGAGAAAAACACTAAAATAACGTTTGATATTTTATTTTTTGTGTGTAATATTTACATATACATACATAAACATATTAAATAATACAAATAATATACATATATTCCATATATGTATATCCATAACAACTGCAAGTTAGAAATAAATCGGTATATTATTTTATTTACATAAATTTCTGCAATATTTTGTTGTGGGGAAAATACATTTCTTTTGCATTAACAGAGTGTCACTTCATTTTGTTCATCGTGACTATGCCACAGTAGATGGCGCCACAATTTTTGTTTGTTGTAATTAGCTTTGCAATAGTTATTTCAATTTTAACATGAATGTTAATATTTTCAACTAGATATCATACAGAACAATGTTAAGGGTATACACGGGCTGGTCTCTTATTTCATACATTTTTTCATTATTCTTTTACAAATATGAACATAAGTTTGGCATATTAACTTTTTGTTGTCTTTACAAAATAGAGTTAACGAGTTCATCAATGAGTTTTTTGCTTTCAAAACAGTTCTGCATAGTTAGTTATATAGAATTATTATTCTGCTTTACCTACAAAATATCTCATTGCGATTACATCTAATTTTTAAAAATTGTTTATAATTACTAAAGCATTATTATTCACATAAATACAAAATTGCACTTTTTAAATTTTCCATTCAAATTTTAGAATATATCAATTCTAAAAACTGGAATTAAAAATTTCCAATTATAAATTACAATTAATTGAATTTCAGAAAATCATATCAAAACGTCGGAAATAATTTTAAATTTAGAAGACATCAATTGCATCAAATTCAAAAAAAAAAAACACCAAATATGTTTACATTTAAAAAAAATATTGGCATTGGCATAATAGCTTTTCAGTAACTTCTTTTAACGATAGTCGAATCGTGAAAAAAAGAAAATAGCAAAATTACCAGTAAAATTTTTAAACGATATTCGCTATTGTTAAAGTCAGCTGTTGTTGTTATCTAAACTACAACCATTTTTGTGTTGTTTATTCAATCGATAAAAACTTAAATTTTTAGGTTGAAATGTCGACATACATAAATAAAAATCATAAAATAGTGAAAATTTTTTGCTTTTATTAAAAAAACTTTTTTATATAAATAAAAAAAATTAAATAGCATATTTAATTCATTATTTCATTTTCAAATAAATACACAGAAATATTAGTAAAAAAATAAAGATATTAAACATAAACATGTCAAACACGAAGTAATTTGTTTTTTCTATTCTTCTTTGTGTTTTTCTCTTAGTTTGACAGAGATGCCACACGTTTACAATTTAAATAAATAGAAAAATAGATTTGTCGACTGTCGTTAAGATGTATGTACTTAGTGAATCACTTAATCCTTAGTACAAACAACAATAGCTGAAATTTACAGAATCACACTACAGAAAACATTAATTTATATTCAATGAATTTTAGAAAACGTCAAATGATATTTAAGAATTGCGAACATAAAAACTGTTACATAAATAAACGCAATTTGATGAGAATGTTATTTTTTATATATAAATTTTCACAATTTTTTTGGATGAAAATTTGAAGTTTTTTCCAGAAAATAAAGAGAACAAATTATTTTATTTAAAATGTTTGGGATATCTGGTTTTTTGCGTTTGGCATCCCTAATTTGAATATATATTATTATAAATTTATTCTCTATGTTTTCCAAATATGGCAATATTTTAACAAAAAAGTTGAGAGAGCTTTTTTGGTTATTATTTTGTTACTCCATCCGACCTACATGACCGCAATGAAAAAATATTTCGCCAGTTAAAAGAAACTATACAGCCATCTCCAATTAGCACGATTTAATGCATATAGCCACCCTACACAACCATTACCTTTGCAATGGAGGTTAGGGCGAGCAATTTAATTAGCGAAAACTAAATTAAAAATGAAGTTATGTCATATAACCGGAAACGCATGTATATAGGTATATAACCTAAATGGTATAATAATAGGTATATAACCTAAATGCATGCCGATCAGCAGCCACGATGACCAAAAAGCAAACACCGAAATAAATCCGAAATAATAGAAAAGACGAAAACCAACCCAAGGAATTTGCTGAAATAATTTGGTATTAAGTTTAACATATTGTTTACTTTTTCATTTACATTTATTATCAAGACTCAAACCGAGGTGGAGGGTATCAAAGATTCGGCACAGCCGAATTTAACATTCTTACTTGTTTCTTCAGTATATCATGAATTATTTCAAAAGTTTATATGTATGATTAAAGACTAGTTTGTACTCTAATATATATTGGAAACTGACTATATATTTGATGAATTAATAAAGAACTAGATGAAATATAAGCATATAAAAGTAGATGGTTTTGTCTGTACGTAACCGTGGAATGCTCCTCATATAAAAAGGTAGCTCTTTTTAAAATGCACTTTTCCGTAAAAATTTACATTTTCTTTAAAAAGTACCATTCCTGAAAAAGTATATATTCTTTAAAAAGTAAATTTTCTTAAAAAAGTACCTCCACCTACAAAAGTATCTCTTCCTAAAAAGTATATTTCTTTTAAAAAAAGTATCTTCTCTTTACAAAGTAAAATAGCTTTTAAAGGTACCGATTCTTAAAAAAGTACTTTTGGTAAAAAAAAGTGCATTTTCTAGGGAAGGTTAATTTTCTTAAAAAGTGCCATTTTCTTAAAAAGTAACTTTTTCTTTAAATTACCTCTTCATAAATAAGTAAATTTTCTGAAAAATTACATTTTCTTTAAAAAAAAAGCATCTTTTCTAAATAACATCTCTTTTAAAAAAGAACATTTTCTTAAAAAAAATATATTTTTTCTCAAAAACAAAATTTACTTAGTTCCTTTCCTTTTCTTAAATTAGTTTTTTATCTTAAAAAATTTATAAAAAAAAACCTACCTTTTCTAAAAAATATATCTAGCCTTAAAAAGTACATTTGTTTAAAAAAGAAAATTTTCTAAAAAAAAGTACTTTTTCTCCAAAATATTATATTTTCTTAAAATATATCTTTTTTTAAGTACCTGATCTTCAAAAAGTACTTTTACTAATAACAGTAAATTTCCTTCAAAAAATACCTGTTCTTCAAAAAATCATTTTTTTTAAATGTAATTTTTAAAAAATTATATTGTCCCAAAAATTCGATTTTTTCTAAAAATTTACCTTTTCTAAAAAATATATCTTGTTTAAAAAAATACATTCTGAAAAAGAAATTTTTCTTAAAAAAGTTATTTTTTTTTTTAGAAAAAAGTACCTTTTCTATTACATCTTGACTTAAAAAAAAGTATATTCTTAATAAACTAAATTTTCTTACAAAAGTACATTTTCTTAACATTTTTTTGTACTTAATATTCACTTGTGCTTTTTTCTAAAAGATATATAAAAAATATATATATATCTTGTGTTAGAAAGCACCTTTTCTTAAAAAACTAAATTTTATTTAAAATGCACCTTTTTTCAAATAAGTTCCTTAACTTAAAAAGATCTTTTTTTTTTCTAAAAAAGTACATATATGTATGTATATATGTATATATATATATAAACTATATTCTAAAAAATATATCTTAGCTTACAAAAGTATAAGCTTTCTTAAAAAGTACCTTTATTCTAAAAGAGTACCTTTTCTAAAAAATATATCTAGCCTTAAAAAGTAAATTTTTTAAAAAAAGAAAATTTTTAGAATAAAAGTACTTTTTCTCCAAAATATTATATTTCTTAATATATAATTTTTTAAGTACCTGATCTTCAAAAAGTACTTTTACTAACAGTAAATTTTCCTCAAAAAATACTTGGTCTTTAAAAAATCATTTTTTTTAAATGTAATTCTTAAAAAATTATAATGTCCTAAAAATTCGATTTTTTCTAAAAATGTACCTTTTCTAAAAAAATATATCTTGTTTAAAAAAATACATTCTGAAAAAGAAAATTTTCTTAAAAAAGTTATTTTTTTAGAAAAAAGTACCTTTTCAATTACAAAGTACAATTACAAAAGTACGTATTCTAAAAAATATATCTTAGCTTACAAAAGTATAAGCTTTCTTAAAAAAGTACATTTTTTCTAAAAGAGTACCTTTTCTAAAAAATATATTTTGTGTTAAAAAACTAAATTTTATTTAAAAAGCACATTTTTTCAAAAAAGTCCCTTAACTTAAAAACATCTTTTTTTTTCTAAAAAAAGAACATATTCTAAGAAATATATCTTAGCTTCCAAAAGTATAAGCTTGCTTTAAAAAATACTTTTTTCTAAAAGAGTACGTTTTATAAAAAATATGTCTTTTGTTAAAAAAGTAAATTTTCTTAATAAACTAAATTTTCTTAAAAAAGCACCTTTTCGCAAAAAAGTTCCTTAACTTAAAAATGTTCTTTGTTTTGTAAAAAAAGTACCTATTCAAAAAAATATATATTGCTTAAAAAAGTATATTTTCTTAAAAAACAAAATTTTTTTTTTCAAAGTACTTTCTCTTTAAAAAGTAAATTTTGTTAAAAAAAAAAGCATCTTTAATAAAAAAATTTTTTTCCTTAAAAGAACTGTTAGTTCAGTTCGAAAAAAAAAATGATTTTTATGTCTACTCGAATTTTTCCTTACATCTGGCAACACTAGATATAATTTAAAGAAAACTCCGAGTGATTTCGCTTCAATTGTAATGTTATTTTAGTTGAACGTGGTATGAAAATATTAAATTTTCTATTTATCACAGATGGCATTGTTATAAATTTTACAGATTAAAATGTATCTGTGAAAATATAATGTTTCTTCAAAGAGATGTTAACCTTTTTGTTTGACCAATGAACAATATTTTAAATAAAATTGTCTTTCTTAAAAAAAAAAACGAAAATAAAAGAAGCAAGGCAACATCGAAACAGACAATCAAATTAAAAAAGGAAAAAATAATATATATAAAGGATGTAATTTTATTTTTTTTTTGTTTAAAATTGCAATCAAGTAAATGGTAACATGACCCTTTTCTTTTCATTACACCCAAGCCCGCTTAAATTTACCTTTTGTCTGGGCTCATGTACAGCTTTAGCAAACAATGCTATTTTTGTTTGCTTAAACGAGGGTGTGTTGGAAAGTTTTTGCGAACTGATTCCTAAAAACCATAAATTATTTTCCATTCAGAAGAATTGGATTTTCCTTCGTTTTTGCTATTCCGAAATTATTATTTCCAACTAAAGTGTGCTAACTTTTAAACAACCGAGCTGAAAACTGTAGTTTGGTTCAGCTTCATGTGCAGCCACGAACCATATATTGTGACTTGTGGCTATTTTAAAGACCAATTTTAAATTATTATCTGCATAAGATATAGAGATGCATTTGCAACATTTTAATTCAAATTTATAATTCTTTAAATCATGCTTCGTACAACTTCGATATTTTGTTAAACAAAATTTATGGATTCCTTCACAAGCGGACTATTATTCCATTGTAAAAACAAGAGCAATGTACTAATAAGGGATGTCAAACAGAAAAACCCAAATCCAATGATTGTTGACCTTGTTTGGCATCCCTAGTGTAGATGTAAAAAAAACTTTCGAACTGACCCTCTTAGTTGTACGATATTTGACGAACGAAATACTTTGAACATTGATTTGGTATTTTATTTGCTATAAATATGTATGTATGCATGTGCTGGTTCATACTAAAATGCTTTATTTTCATTTCGAAATGAATTTTCTACAATCACGAAATTCTTTGGAAACCAACACAAAATATTTAATACAATTATTCATTGACATGTTTATTTAGACATGTCTCTTTATGCTGTCTTATTTTTATTTAAACAATTTTTTAAGAATCTTTTCTTTTCTGTTCTTTTTTTTTGTTCGTTTACCCACGCTAATAAATGTGGTTTATTTTCCTGTAAATATCAATGGCAAAAAAAATCAATTGAATTCATTTCTTTTTTCTACTTTTCCAAATATTGTTGGTTCTCCTAAGAGGTGAACACAAAAAAGAAGTCAATAGCAATTTGTCTTTCAGTTTGTTTAATAAATTAAATTAAAATTCATTAAAAATTTATGTATTTTCAGTGGAATAAAGAGCGGTTTATTTTTCTGAAATTTATATACAATTTGTAATGAATTATAAATTGAATTGTAATGAAATCCTCGTGGAATGGAAAATATTGTTTCAGGTGTAGCACAAAAATTCGAAAAAAAAAAATAAAACATTTGGGTTACTAGGTTGTGTGATGTGTAAAGATTTGCTCTAGGAAATGAGTTAATTGAAAAACGACAAATCCACTATTTGGTTTTGTGAACATCTGTGAATTTATACCCTATATATATGAAGAGGGTATAATGAGTTTGTGCTGAGGTTTGTAGCAAACAAAAATGTTTATAACAATGCACTCTGAATAACTTTCTCAGTCGATCTGTATGTCTATCCGCCTATTTGTCCGCGTAAACCTTGTGCTAAAACTATAAGCTTTTATTGACTACTGGACGAACGCTATTGAAATTGGTGATATTCGGTGCATGTTCATACCAAGTCTCTATCAGACAAACTAAAATGTTTGCAAGATCCAGATTATAATATATACATATATACATTTATATATACTAGCAGATTCCAGAGCTCGAAATTCGAGTGCAAATTCTAGGCGACTTTTTTTTCAACTTAGCCAATTCACAAACCAACACTATTTGGGTTTATTATTATTGTGAATGAAGAAGACAAACCTGCAAACACACTAACAAATTTAATAAACACACACATAGCATTGAATAATTTTATGTATGGCTTAGTAGCAACTTAAAGTGTAATTTACTCAAAATAAAGACAAAAAATTTTAAATCTGTAAGTCTGGTGAACAGCGAAAAGGAAAAAGCTTTCAAAAAATATACGTTTCGTCAAAATCGGGATAAAACGGTACAACAAAACTTCGGTCACAAGAAATCGCCTGGCCTATTAATACTACAAAACATGTACTGAAAAAATTTGGTATATGTGTGTCTATTATGCTCAGCACAGCTGATGCCAGATCTTGACGTAAATCCATAAAAAACAATAATATTGCAAAAATGTTTTTTTTTTCAACTTTGGTTTGAAAATTAAGTGACTTTACTTAATAAAAATAATAATAAATATAAAAATAATGTTAAATATAAACTTTTTCACATCTGCACTAAAATTCGGTTCATGTCAGTTATTACCTCAGCCCAAGACCCAATAACAATAATTTGTTTTATAATAGAAAACTACTTAACCCTCTAACCAGAATGTTGTCCTCAAAGACCACATTCCAAATAGCTGATTTTCTCCAAAATATGACTCCAATTGGATTCAAAAGTGTAACCAAGGCTTTAGTAAGCTTTTCAGTCATATTTATTCAGAACAGCTGATCTGCATATGACGTTTTGTTTTGTTGCTATAGTCAAATAAGTTCCAAAGTTGAGTAAGAGCGCACGTGCAGTTTTGGCTGTCATATTTTTTGTTTTATAAGTCCTACTTTGACTGAAGTTTTATAACCAGATACCAGGTTCGTATTTTAACTATTTTTATTTATAAGTGAAAGCTAGAAAAACATTAAAATGTGCACTCTGGAAACAAAAAATCTAAGTGGCCCTTGAGGACCACATTCCGGTTAGAGGGTAAATTTATTGTTTCCTCAATAGCTTCTGCTTTATATTGTCTGTTTTACAATGTTTCTTCTCCTTGTAGCTTTTGTTTATAGAAGTAAGACTAAAAATGACAGGAAGAAGTCGTGAATATAACTTACGGATAAAGTTGTCCAAAATGAATGAATCTGAAATAGAAAAGTTTATGGACTCAGTAAAAAGCGATGAGGAATGTGATTTCAGTTCAGATGATGATTTCGATGAACCCGATTTCTCTCCTGCTGAAAAAATAAGCCCGAACAGGAAAAATGCATATCTCAATGTCTTCGTGATATAGCCAACAGTGGTAGCTTTTACGCAGAGACAGTTAACTTGTCTTTCAACATCAGTTCATCTGACATTCCTTCGGCTTCATCCGCAATTTTGTTCAATGAGGAAAATTTAGGAAGAGAAAACTTGATTACGGTTAATAAACCCAACAAAAAGAGTTCGGTCTCCATTGCCGGCCGTAGAAATTGTTGGTCCGCAAGTAGTTCCGTCTGTTGGTGGTTTTGTTGTTGAAGGTAATAACTCAAATAATTTCAATTGAAATAAATAAATTTATTATCTGCTATGTGTTCACTCGATTGCAATAGATTCAGAAGAATTTTCTAATATCACATGGCGGCGGCGTCCAATGCAGCTACATGTGAATGAAGTTGCGTTTAGAGGTGATGCATCGTTACCAAGCGAAATAAAGCAACTTGAAACTACAATGAGCATTTGTTACTTTTTCACAAAAGACATCGTACAAACAATCGTTAAAGAAACCAATCGTGTTGCACTAAGCGAAAATCTGAACGCTCAGTGCTGTGATGTGCGAGAAATTTACGAATATATTGGTGTTCTTATTTATATGTCAGTTTATCGCTACCCAAACTAGGAGAGCTACTGCGGTGGGAACGCCTTCTCGCCGATCCAAACGGCTATGACTTCAAAACGGTTTAATTGGATAAAAATTTCGTGACGAAAACGTACGTGTCAAAAAGGGTCAAACGGGCTACGATCCATTGTTCAGAATTCGAATTTTGGCAGATGAACTTAACAAGCGCTTTGAAAGCGTTCTGAAGCAAGCACGACTATGCGTTGATGGACAGATGTGTGGAATGAAGACAGTTCACCATCTACGTCAATATATGCCCAACAAACCTCACAAGTGGGGTATAAAACTCTTCGTGTTGTGTGACTCATTTGGTTACGCGTATAGGTTCGAAGTTTACAATGGCGCTGGGGCCAATATCGTAATTCCAGGACAACCGAACTTAGGTGCTACGGCAAATGTTGTTGTTCGCCTAACACAAACGGTTAAGGACTTTGTCAATCACATTATTTACTTCGACAACTTCTACACGTCACTGCCATTATTGGTTTACCTAAGAGCAAGAAGTATTTTCAGTCTCGGCACAATTCGAGCAGTTCGAATTCCAAATTGCAAGCTACCATCGGAAAGTGCAGTAAAGAAAGGACCACAAGGATATTCCTCAGAATTTACAGGTTCAGCATATGGTGTAGATATCACCACGATATTGTGGAAAGATAATAAATCTGTGCACTTAGCTTCGACGTATGTGAGAATCAAGCCATTTTCTAAAACAAACTCTGATGAGACGGGACCGAAGGCGCCACGTTATGACCGAAAAATAAAATAATATATTGAGGTTGACTGTCCGCAAATAATATGCGAGTACAATAATCATATGGGTGGAGTAGACCTAATGGATGGACTCATGGGTCGATACCATATTCTGGCTAAAACACGTGACATATTGACTCGTTTGTTTTACCATTTTATCGATATGGCAACCACAAAAGCCTACATTTTGTATCGACGCATTCACAAAGAAAAATGTGATGATTCAAGCATTGTAGATGAGCCCGAAAAATTATTAAAACTGCCAGAATTTCGAGAAAAAATTACAGCTGGTCTGACATTTTAAAAGAAACATGCGGGTGGGCGACCGTCAAGTCTTCCGACAACTCCACGCACATCGAAACCACATAATTCAGAACCATCAAGTACTTTTCGCGTTGGTCAAAAGGCAAAACATCCGGTAAATGATGTTCGTTTCGACGGCCTAAACCACTTTCCACTAAGGCTGGACAAAGATGGAAAAATTATGTGCAAGTTATGCAGAACATCAAAAACACAATGTATTTGTGAGAAATATAATCTCCACTTATGCTGTTCCAACACAAAAAATTGTTTTTATGAGTATCATCACAAAAAATAAAATTTACTACTTTTATTTATTACTAGCAAACCCGGCGAACTCCGTTTCGCCACCAGATGGCTTCGTTTTATGTAACATTTCGTTTGGTGATTAAAAGATGAAGAAAAAATTTTTTTTTGTTTTATATTTGAAAAGGAAAAATTTTATTTCATTTCACAACAGTAATGAATTAATTTCGATTACAAAAATGAAGTGTTATTTAGTTGAACTTCTCTGAGTAAATGAAAGTGAATCCAAAGTAAATACTAAATCGAAGCGTTATACGTGTCCGCAAATTATCCGTTTCATTGAAGTGCTCTTTGGTAAACCACATTTTTTGTTTTTTGGTCTGACGTTAACACAAACAAAGCGAATGGTTTCCCGACTCGTGAACACGCAACGTATAACTGCCCATGTGAAAAACAATGATTTTCTAAATTTATTCCGCAAACACTAAGTGATTGGCCTTGCGACTTGTTGATTGTCATTGCGAACGCAAGGCGAACTGGAAATTGCAATCGTTTGAAGTCAAACGGAAGATCAGTCGGAATCACTGGTATTCGAGGAATACATACATTTTCACCTGCGTACTTTCCGTTAATAATGGTTGCCTCAATCAAATTCGGCATAAGTCTTTTTACCGAAAGTCGAGTACCGTTGCAAAGTCGCGGTGGATTCAAATTTCGCAATATCATAATACCTGTACCAATTGAGTTGCAAGTTATATGGTGGAAATCTTGGTGGAATCCAAAGAGTTCAAAAACTCCGTTGGATAATTTACTACATCATCGGGATTTGTTATGGAATCAACGGATTTGTATGTCACCAAATCGCCAGCAATTTTTGATTGAATGGTGAAATGCAGTGCGTGTACATCATTATTCTTTGCGGCAAGAATTGCTCGTTGACTTAACCAAGCATAATTCTGATAATTCTCACTAATGTTTCGGAAAACATTTTCAATAAGAGCTAATTGAGAGTCTACAAATCGGCAAAAGTCATGGGTAAGAGGAATTAATCCAGATGTCGCATCAACTGGGACTTTTCCATTTCCAACAGCTGACAATTGTTTGGAAAATTATGCAGCACTTTGATCATTTTGAAGGTGAACTCTCATATTAGTGGTTAGCGATAATGTTTTTACGTTATTCCATAAAGGTGATGCCTTCAGGCAAGCATTCAATTCATCTGCAGGCGTTCCACGGGGAATTACTGGCAACGTCTGCCTGAAATCGCCTGCCAACAATATCATCAAGCCGCCACAGATGTTGTTATTTCGCCGAAGATCCTTCAGTGTGAAGTTAAGTGCTTCAAGTGATTTCTTATGTGCCATTGTGCACTCATCCCAAACAATGAGCTTGCATTGCATCAACAAATTTCCCATTGCACTGGATCGGGAAATATTTCATGTTGGAGTATCAATTGTGTTTAAATTGAGTGGCAACTTAAGCGCAGAATGTGCAGTACGACCGCCATCTAGAAGAGTCGCCGCAATTCCAGATGATGCTAACGCTATGTCACATCTTGATCGAATAGTGGCCAAAATCAATGAAATGACAAATGTTTTCCCTGTTCCTCCAGGTGCGTCCAGGAAGAATAGACCACCAGTATTATTGTCCACAGCTTGCATTAATGTTTCGTATACTTGTTTTTGCTGTTCATTCAGCAACGGCACATTATTTCGAACGAATTCCTGCAATGTATCAACATTGTATTGCAGCTCTCGATTTAATTCTTGGTTGAATGCATCGTGCATCGATCGATTTGGCGCAATCATTCCTACTTCAATCAGTAGCTTGTTTGCAATAGTCAAGCATTGATCCTCAATCAGAATCAATCCTTCATTGTAGATTTCATCGGTTATTTGGATGTCAGGATTATTCGTTTGAATGCGCAAGCGATGCAAGATATCTTCACATATGTCGTCTTTGTATTTGTTCCATAACTGAATTGGTTGTGAAGGAAAACATGAAACAACTGAATCTAAATCCCAATGAGAATCGTTCTCCAGCAAACCCAATAGTTGACATACTTCTCGATATGTTTGGCATTGGTGGCCATTCACAGTTTTCAAATTCGCAAATAAAAACATTCATCATTTCTAGGATGAACAGTATAGATGCGACCTAGTGCATCAGTGGAAAACACCTGTGGCCAATCAGGAACTGGGGTTCATTGTTTGCGACGTTGGAATTTCTTTGTTGATTGATTCCAAGTGTAATACTTGGGCATTTCAACGTACATCAGCGTCGCTGCGAATGGATCTGCTTCGATGGTGGTCTCTCAGCTCGTTGTGCCGCATTAGCCTCAGTGAAGTAAACTCTTTGGCCATTTTCCAAATGCACTGCTAATTGTACAACTGTGGGATATCTTTCATGAATTTGAAATGAGAATAATCGCCACAGTGCTTCATTAGTACTGACGTATCTACCCATTTGGAAGTTGCTGATTTCGTCATTCGCAATTTCCGACGCAATACCAAACACAGCCATGTCGCTGCCTTTTGTGACGTACTTTCACAAATATTTGATTGATTTGGCCGAATGACAACTCTCAACGTTTGCATGCGTTTCCAAAATTCGTGATAGCAGCGGGCAATATGGTATAATGAATTCTTTTCCGATCTCAATCTCTTGATTTTGAACTTTAACTTTGATAGTTCGACCATTATCTTTTGAACGCCGACGATAAACTGGATATCCATCGTTCCCTGTGACTGTTTCAGCAACTAACGGTCGCGGATATCGTTTTGTGCACTTTCCATCAGCCATGCAAGGTGATAATGGATTCAATGCACCGCACGGTCCATGCACCATCTGTGTCGTCACAATGTCGTGTAGATGGAGATCAGTGACTGGATCAGGAATTTCAGCTGATATGATGTCATCTAGTTCATTTGAATGTAATTTGTTCAGCAACCAAATTAGGATATGAGCATGCGGTAGTCCACGCTTCTGCCATTCCACCGAGTACATATAACAACGTGTGTCACCAAAAATTCGATACTTAGTAAGCACATCCATCATAACCTTAAGTTTTTGCTGAAATACTCTTGCGATTATGTCATGGCGATTTTGCGGTTTTTGGCCCGGTTCCAACGTAGCTGTCAAACAATGTATCACGCACCGGCGCCATATACTTAAAATAATGGTTTGTAGTACGTGCTATGTATCAGAAATGGCGCTGTATGTGAAAAAAGATTTTCCCGCTTTTCTGTTGATATGTTTCCTGAATTTACTTTGCTATGAACCTCGCGGAGCCCGAGACCTTTCCAACGAATGCAAAACCGTGGAAATCGGTTCGTGCGTTCTGAAGTTATAGCGTCAGGAACGAAAACCCGACTTATTTTTATATAGTAGATAATTACTTCGAAATAAAATTGTCATGAAATGTTCAGCTGAGTTAATTTTATTTGCCTCAAACCGGAATAAGGTCCCTGAGGGCATTTTCGCATTTTCTTATCTAACTGCTCTATAACAAGAAATAGTACTTTGCGAGATCGTTTTTTAAGTTTCTTGATATTAAATAAGTTTAAAAAAAAACTATTTGGACTTGTTTTATCAGTAATTTAAAGTTGGCCTGTTAGAGGCTTAATACATTTGAAAAATTTTTATCACAGGAGGGCGCTTCATTCAATTGGCCGCAAGTTGTTTTTTCTTTATCCAAAAATGTACAACGTACATTTTGAAGAGATGTATCTTCGAGACTGCATTTAAGGAAATAATTATTTTTTATAAAGAACTTTTTAAAAAAACACATGAACATATCATTATAACTAATTATGAAAAACTTCTTTCTATAACCTATATATGTGGATACAACCGAATGTATGTATGATTCTTTGTTTGTAGCATATAGGAGGCTAAACCGATTTGCGGAGAATTCTGCAGAAACAATTCTTTGAAAAAACAATTCTTCGAATAACAATAACCATAGATGTTTTCAACTATAGCGGGAAATAATCAGAGATTTTCAAGTATAGCGGGGAATAATCACAGGTTTTCAACTATAGCGGGGAATAACCATAGAGGTTCTAACCAAAAAGTACTCTCTCAAATGGCACTTTTTTTAAACGGTCCATTTTTGAAAGAGATAATTGGTTTTGCTGTACAGAAATGGGAAAATGCCTGTTAAGTCTATACGAAATGCATGCTAAATGGTAAAAATGCTTGTCAAAAAAAATTTTAAAAGATCTTATTTTATTAAGTAAGATTCAAATATAAGATGGCACAAACATACATTTTCATACTGTTGAAAATTCTTTTTTATTTGTGGTTTTTGTTTTTTCGCAAGATTTTTTTTTATTTTCAGCTTTGGAAATCATTTTCCTTAATTCAGCATGCAATTTCCTTACATTTAGCATGCAATTTCCCCACATTTAGCATGCAAATTTTTCTCATTTTTAAATTTGCCCAAATTTAGCAAACATTTTGCCATTTTTGACATGCATTTTCCCATAATTTAGCATGCATTTTCCCACTTTTAGTCCCATTTTTGTACTGTTTCAGAATATATGTTTTATATTTGGTACATAGTACTTTTCAAACGTGTTCGTTTTAGTTTTTTTTTAAATAAATAAAAAATGTTAAAATTATCTTTAAATATTTTGTCACCGCAAAATTTTGAAATTTATTGTTAATATTAAAATTAAAGATTAATGATATGATAGGCTCTCTTTTTTTTTGACTCACTCTAGAGTCCTTCTTATGACAATACCAAATTTTAAATGATGTCAATGATGGCGATGATAGAAAACAGATGCAAAACTCTTCAAAAATAAAGAAAATAAAAAAAAAAACGCAAAACCATTCAGGAAAACGGATGCATGACAGCAAAAATTTGCCACAACAAAACAACAAAAAAGATGGAAAAACAATTTGTCAATCAAGTAAGATTTCAAGTGACAATAAAAGAATGAGTGACTGACACCTCGAGAAATTGAATGACATTAGGGAATAAACTACTTCAACCGATATTGAAAATTTTGCTTAAAATTTTATTTGTAAATTTTTTCAACATTTTTCTTGCACGAAAATCTTCACTTAACCTCACAAAAGACCAACAGAAAAAAGATCCAGTAAAAAGGTTTAAAAACATAATTTAACAAATGTGTGACTCGATTTTTTTTTTGTCCCTATTTTAGCCAGTCATGACATGTTAAGGCATGTTTTTGTATTGACTTTCTTAAGAAAACGTTTATTATACAGCATTTTGTTAAACCAACTAAATTATTAGCTTCATTGTATAATTAATGGTTGTGGTTGGGAAAAAAAAGATGGTTACAGCAATTCTCTATTGTTTTTTCATGTTTCATCATTGGACTTTATTTATTTCTTTTTTCGTTTCGATAAAAATTGATTTGTAATCATTATTTTTATAGGTCATTGGTTATAGTTATGTATGGTATGAAGACATACACGCATACATACATACATACATACATGAATGTACGTATGTAAGTTTGCGTTGTATGTTATTGTACGTTGTAAATTAAGTATTGTATTGTATATTTTTTTGTCTTTTGGTTAGTTGTTCGTCAGTGTTTTTCTTTTTCATTGTGTACTATGACAAATCGTAATGTTTCACAGAAATAACAATAAATATTTCATATTTTGTTGTTGTCGTTTTTGCACTAAAATTATTTTTCAGATTTTTTTTATAACATATGTATATTTGTATTGCTGTTATCCTTTAGATTACAGTGTCATATGTTATTGCTGTTGCTTGTTATTGGTTTTTTTTTATAAACTCCCTGGAAAATATTGTTTAAAATGCAAATCTCTTCTACACTAGAAAGAAAATCGCTGTAAAATGTTTTGTAGTTTAAGCTGTCGTTAAGGCAGAGTCAATTACTATCGAGTATTAAGGCCAATTGTGGTGTATTTTAAGGCGCACTAAAAGATGTTTTACTGCGTATTTATAGGAGCAAATTGCTAGACATTTTATAGTATACTTTGAGGTGCAAATTACTAACGGGGCACATTGGGTTGAAAAGGGTCAAAAGTGAGGATTAATTCAAAAATTGAAATGAGTATTTTGTAATAAATTTTTATACCGGGTAACAGAGTATAAAATGGGTCATCACTAACTGTCAAAATTATTGTTCTAAGTTGTTTACTTTTCTTGCTATACTCTCTCAAAGTTCAACAATTTTTTTTTAATTTTGCTCGAAGTGGTAAAAAGTGAAAAACGAGATATTTCAAGTTTAATTTTTTTTCATTTTTTTTAAATTCTAACCTTTTTCAAATGGATGCATCAACTTCAGGTATTTGACAGTATTATTAAAAAAAACATTTTTAGATAAATGTTTTAGAAATATTTTTAATAATTTTTTGAAAATTGCCCTAAAAAGAGGGTATTTTTTAAAAAGAGATTGAGTTTCAACGTAATTCTAGATGAGATCGGGAAAAATTATTTACATTGTAGTAAAATATGGGATTTCTACTTGTGTATTCCAAAAAAAGATTTTGCCAATACTTGCCAACGAATGTAATATTCATGTTTTTATTAAAAGTCCCCAATATAAAATTAAAAAAAATCTTGAAAACACAACAGAAAAAATCTTTTTTTAGTTTTTGTTTTGTGTTTATTTTCGTAGCTGTGATTGTTATTGTTGCTGTTGTAAATGTGTAACCTAGTATTACAATAAATAGTTTTAATGATCATGCACGTTATAGTGGAGCGAAAAATCGAAGCTCTGAAATTACAAAATGTTCTCGGGTAAAAAGTTTTAGAACAATATAAAAAAATTGCAGGAAACTAAAAGTGTTAAGACAGATTGCAAATAAAGTTTTCAATTTAAAAAGATGTCCTTGTCTAAACTCTGATACATAACATTTAAAAAATGAGCAAGATACGACAACGTTTATATATATTCTATATAAAGTTTGGCCAAATGGTTTTTCAGTCCACTCTAATGCATGTATGTACCCAAATAAAAAAACGTAAAATAACATTGACAGTTTTACTGGTGATGTCTCTTGTTTGCAGTGTTGTGAATAACAATTATAAGGTATTTGGTACTAGGAAAATTAATAACAGTTTTAAATTGTTAAAAATGTTATAACTTTACTATTTTAGGAACAAGCCCCAACACAATTTTCATTTCTCGCAGAGAACTTTACAATATTATGCAAAATGTAGATTCTAATAAACATATTGATAAAATCAAATATCTGCGAATGGAATTAATGAAACGTGTCAACCCAACGGATATGAAAGATTTTCTTAAAAGGTTAAATTACTTTTGTACGGATTTTAAGTCTCGGTTTGAAAAAGTTAAAAGAACAGAGGCTCCATTTTTCAAATATAATGCCAATTGGTTTGATTCTTCAATACCGTTCGTTAAAATGAAAGAATCCTCATCAAAACGAGGTCGTAAGGACCTATCATTTGAAGTGTGTAAAGATAACACAAAAGCAAAAAAAGTAAAGAAATTAGAGATAGTGTTCCTTTGCCTATTTTAACACATGCAGCGCAAATGAGTTTGAGAGCTTCTGGTCAAACCCATGCATCACAAATACTTAAAGAAATTACATCATCTCCAACAAAAGCGACAAAATATAAAAAAAGCATCAGTAATGTATCGCAGCAGATAAGTGCAGAAGAAGCTCTTACTGTTCTAGTAGAAGCAAAATTAACTCCAAGCCAATACAATATTATTAGAAAAGCTGCTGCAGATAAATTTCCTTCCTACAGTAAAGTTCAACAAGCTAAACAAAAATGTTACCCGAAACGTGATAACTTGAAAATTTGTGAAACTGGTTTGATGGCACTAGAATTGTTAATTTTGTCCAAGATTTCTGATGAAGAAGAGATTAATGAAGATATTGATGCTGATTATTATGAAGATGCTGATTATATTTATGAAGGTGATGATAATACGGAGGATCCTTGATTTTAATTGTATATATATATATATATATATATATTTAAGTTTCTCTTAAATAAGAACAATATAAAATAAGAAATAAACAATAACAATAAATGCATATAAAATTTTCAATTATAAATGTAGCAATATATTCAATATTAATTGAATGAATTTTTTTAAAATTTTTTTTTAATTTTTCTGAATGTTTTTTGCTTATAATTATTCATCAATAAAAACATAATATTATTTTACAATGTGAATTTTTTGAGTTAAATTTGTGGAACTGTGGAATTTGGAAAATAAAATCGGATTTTAAAATTCAATTTTTATACTATAAATACATATTAAATAAGATATTCTAAATTCAGAACTTCTACTAACGCATTACAATCCGGATCTACCAATCAAAGTAACAGCAGATGCCTCTGAAAAGGGTATTGGAGCATACATATGTCACATTTTTCCTGACAAATCAGAAAAAGTTATTGAACATGCTTCACGTACATTAACTGCTGCAGAGAAGAACTACTCTCAAATTGAAAAAGAAGCATTGGGGTTGGTATATGCCGTAAAGAAATTTCATAAATACATTTACGGAAGAGAGTTTATACTGTGTACTGACCATAAACCCCTGCTTGCAATTTTCGGAAGTAAAAAAGGTATTCCTATGTATGCAGCAAATAGATTGCAGCGTTGGGCGTTGACGTTAATGATGTATAATTTCAATATCCAATACATCAACACTAAGGATTTTGGTTGCGTCGATATGCTGTCAAGACTAATTGATACCAATTTGAAGCCAGATGAGGAAATCGTCATTGCTTGTGCAACCTTAGAGGAAACTTGTTCCGCACTACTAATGGACCATTTCAAACAACTTCCGGTCACATTCAATATGGTAAAAAAATCGACTAAAGAATGTTCAACACTTCAATCAGTCATCAAGTCACTCCAAAATGGTCACTCCAGAAATAATTCAGTATCACGCTAGAAGAGAAGGTTTGTGTGCCATTCAAGATTGTCTTATGTTTAAAGATAGAATCATCATACCTGATTGTCTTAGAAACAGAATTCTGAAACAGCTTCATCGAGGACATCCGGGAAAGGAGCGCATGAAGGCGCTTGCTAGAAGTCACGTTTATTGGCCGGGAATAGATGAAGATATAGCAATTTTTGTCAGAAATTGTCAACAGTGTGCAGTGGCATCAACAGCACCTATCAAACACACACTCCAATCATGGCCTATAGCAACAAAAGCAATGGAACGGATCCACATAGATATAGCAGGACCATGCAATGGTCATTACTATTTTGTAATCGTTGATGCTTATTCAAAATGGCCTGAAATATATCAAGTATCTAATATAACATCATCAACAATCATAGCGAAGCTCACGGAAGTGTTTTCGAGATACGGAGATTGTGATACAATTGTATCTGACAATGGTACACAATTTGTCAGCACTCAGTTCAATGAATTTACCAAGTCACGTGGGATTGTTCATATAAAAACTGCACCATATCATCCTCAATCAAATGGTCAAGCAGAACGCTTTGTCAGAACGCTGAAGCAAGCTTTTCAAAAACTTAAGGATGAGGGAAATAGTAGCGAAATACTGCAAACATTCCTTCAAACATACCGTCCAACGCCTAGAGATAATTCCAAATCTCCAGCTGAATTATTTTTAAATAGAAAAATTAAAACTACTTTGGACTTACTAAAACCTCAACAATTACAAAACATCCACCAACGTGATACAAAGATGGAAGAGCAATTTAATAAAAAACATGGAGCCAAAGATAGAAAATTTGAACCAAAAGATTTGGTCTATGCACAAACACGCAAGCGAAATAAAAATATATGGGTTCCAGGTTCGATAGTGGAAAAAGTCGGTACAGTAAACTACAACGTTTGGATTTGTGACAACAATAAAAATAAACTTATTCGATCACATATCAATCAACTTAAAAGAAGATTTGATGCAGCGCAGTTAAGTGAGTTATATTCTGTTCAACTTATGTTGGAATTATTAGGAATTCAATCAAGAACACAAAATGATGCCGGTTCGCAACCAGTATCTCAAGAACAATCACGACAACCAACTCCAGAGCGACAAATTCAACGCAATATAGAGAACTTGGTATCAAATCAACAAAATTCACCACTAACAGTCAGTACTCCAATAGCTGAACCTCCAACTCCAATGTTGAGACCGCAGCGAATTCGCAAACCACCAAAATGGTTGACATTTACATCTTAACTTCAAAAAGGAGAGATGTTGGAAACCCTTTTTACAACCAACTACGTTTAATAATTAAAGTTGACAACATTAATAGTAATAATTAAAATCAACAACATTGAAAGTACGTATGTATCATAAAAATAATAATATGCAATTGTAAAGATGACAACCCTCAAATTATGTATATGCCTTTTTATAAATTGATTTAGTTAAGTCATTCCTTTATTTGACCTTCGAATAAATAGTTCTGTACTTTTAGAAAAATACATAAAAAAAGAGTTTTAAATTGTGAAACCCCAACATTATTTTTAAAAAAAATTTTGTTTTTTCTAAAAGAACATTAACTAAGTTCTAACTTGCAATTTCATTTACTAATTTATCGCTTTTTATTCCACAGTTACAGCGAAAATTGTAAGAAAAGATCATTTTTTCCAAAACACAAAAAAGCTCCTAACGGGTTAAAACAAATTTTTTTTCCACTTTTTTTTTAAATGGTGGTTTTTTATGCATTAATGAATATCCATTAAAAAAAAATAACAATAGTTTGAAATTACGTCTTCACTGTGCGGGGGTTTGTTTTATACAAAAATTTAATTTAAAATAAAGCAAGCAAAGATATTTAAACCCTATGCCACTATGTGGTTTGGGTATAATGACTCTGTGCTGCTGTTTGTAACTACGAAAAATATGTGACCTAGACCCATCTTCTATTATACCGATCGACTCAGAATCACTCTCTGAGTCAATTTAGCGATGTCCGTCCGTCCGCCCGTCTGTACGTCTGTCCGTCTGTGTGTCCATGTAAAACTAGCAATCAAACTACAGGTCGCAAATATGAATATATTTTGATGGAATTTTGTATGTAAGCTTTCATCAGTTATAGAATGACCGCTGCTGAAATTGGTGAAATTCGGTCCATGTTCAGACCTAGTCCCCATACAAATGACCCCTGCGAAATCGACATAAATTGCCATAAGATCCAAATTATCATATATATCTCAGTCAAATTGGGTTTGAATGTATTTATTATATCCATTAAGCAGTAGTCCAAAAAAATACCCATAGGACAATTCTTAGTCATAGGCCTCATATAGAGCTGCTTCCCGGTCTTCACTTAAATCTATCAAAAAACAGAAATATTGCACAGATTTTTCTCAAATTTGGTTTTTATTTATTTTTTCAAAATATAAGTGACTTTACCAAATATGGTCGGAATCGGTCCATTTCTCGACTTAGTCCCCATATAGAGATAGCAACCGATATGAACTATTTCATATCTGCAGCCAAAGAAATTAATAATAATTCCACTCAAATTTGGTTAATGCTTATCTTCTACATCCAGTTAGTTGGACCGAAGAGATAGGGTCTCTAAACCGTGGTATAAGGTATCGTATAGTCGGTCTGGACCGACTATAATTTTCTTAC